>OFHS01000584.1:0-29941 GCA_900245855.1 Calvadosia cruxmelitensis
GCTGGACCGCAAATATTGCAGACTTCACAGAGATCAAAGGCGGGTGTCACCTTTGAGTTTGATATGAGTAAGTGTAAACAGTTTTCCCAGTGCAATATTCAAGAAACTTTTCTTTGAATTATTAAACGTGGATGTATACGACACTCCGGGTCGCTATTCTTGTGGTACTGGCTTCTCACCAAGAAATAAACGCGGCAGACGCAATTCACGAGACGAACAGATCTCAACAACTCCTTGTCCGTAACGTGTACTTTTATTAACCAAACAGAACAGAGCCGGTTTTTCTAAGAAAACATATCATAATAAAATGTCATTAAACAATCTACTTATTAAACAAGAATGCATGAAACGAGTAAATAGAAAAATATATACACAATACCTTCAGTGGTCGCTGCAACACAAGGATACATACATGTGATTTGACGTGCTCCTCTCTTCATGGGGGACTTGCGACGAATATATTTACAATCAAATTATTTAAAACAAACAAATTTCGCGGACCAAATATCGCTTCTGATGTAGCATCTGACTAACTAAAGTTGGAGGCCTGGAGCCCAGGCTCCGAAATATCGAAGTCGAAATTGGCGGTAACAGTGGAGCATACACGAAGTTAAAAGTTTCTTAGCAATACTAAAAGTAGTAAAACGTGCGTCGGTTTTAATATGCTCAATTGCGTTGTTGCTTATTGTTGTTTCGTCGATTGTTGTAAGCATTTAGTCAAAGTTTACTATTATTCATCAGTTGCTACACGTTGTAATGGGTATATGAAAGCACATGTTTGACTCTGTATCAGTTCCCTTGCCTGCAAACCATCGTCTCTCAATGGTCTTGCTGTTAGCATTTATAATATCCACCTTGGTCGTTTGCCAGCATCATCGCGTAGATTCTCACCTTTATCTCCTGATCTTTTGACTGTACAGTGTACACGTTTCTTATATAATAATTTTATTGTTGATTATAATTTTGAACTTTAAAGTACTTGGGAATCCTGAAGAAGTAGATATAGGCTCTTCTTGATATGGGCATTGTATGCTACTAAAGTACCAATTGTAATCAGCTATACAAAAACGTTTTTTCATCAGAATGACAAGAGCAATCAAATAATTTTCTTAAGGCTAAAGCTACATAAGAAATTAACCATTGTTAGCATAAGAAGTTTGCGTCGTGGACGGCGTAGCTTTGAGACAGGGCATGTGACACCAGACGCGCACAGAGTGGACGTGCACAACTGCACATGTGTTAACCGTCCCGAACAAATGAACTAACGACGTGCAAGCAATGAAAACTGAAACAAAAATACAAACTCAAGTAGAAGTAGCGAATTAACCTTTCAGAGTACTGTATATACAAATATCAGCGACACAATGAAAAACTTTACTTACTCAAGCAGCTTCTTGGCAAGGGATTTGCTTAAAGTTGCTTTACGGAACTGATCATCAGCTACAAATTACACGACAACGAGAGCTACAATACAAAAGCGCATCCAACATGTGCTGTCCCAATGCATGTCGTTATCTAAGTGAGTTGACCTCTGTCACATGTGAAGACGCCAGGAATGTTCTTTGTTTGTACCGCAATCAGCCGTACTCTTTTCAATTATGGTCAATTTCAAGATTGCTTTTGGTTATCAAAATTGTCGATTTCAAATCAATAGCACGTGACAAAAAACAAGTACATTTCTAAATGCAGTAAAACTGCGCTTCGTCAATTAATGTGCAGCAAAGTCACACCATGTGGCAAACTATTGTTTTCCAGTTCAATAGGGATCGATTTCAGTCTCTCTGGAGCCGGTATCTGAGCTGCACAGCACATGACGCTGGCAAAAGATAGTCTGTAATAATTGTTCAAATATAAACTATAACAGGTTTTTATATCGAGGTGATGTTTTCATTTGTTCATTTGTCTTCTAGGATTAGCTGGCCAGGAAATTACTATTACTATTTCTTCATCAAAGACGTTAGTGAGACGTGGGGGCTACATCGACATTTCGTTTACTTATAGTATTAGACCAGAGGACGGAGTACGTCGTATTGATGGCGGCTACGTGATTCCACCTAATTCAACACTGATCAAGCTAGTGTGGTACGACCATGATCCCAGACGTCCTATCTTATACAAGAATATTGCTGTTGAATCACCCAGTTACATTAACAGGGTGTCTTTTCCAAAACTACAGACTATGAGGATCAGCAATCTGTCTTCGTCTGACCAGATTGTTGAATATGGCTTCGTGATGACCACCATCAGCATCAGCGATTATAACGTGAGCATCAACGATTATGAAGAAACGGTAACCAAAACTTCAAGAATCAAGGTGACAATCGCAGGTAAAGTCTTATGTATATGGAGATTGAAACTGTTATGTCTTGCAAAACTCAAACAGTACTGATAAAAAACAACGTAGCTGGGATGACTCTGCAAGGGGGACCTCAGGGGCTGTAGGAGCCTCGTCAGGGAAACCTAGCCCCCATCTGGTAATTTGCAGCTGCAGTTTTCTGGATCCATCCCTGCTTCGAAGCAACAAGGATAGAAATTATCAGAGCAATTTACTCAGATAGATACTGCGCTCGGACTAACCGTCTCCATCGCTGCTTGACTGAGTAAATAAACAGGGCATACTATAATAATGTTTAGTCACTTGTGTTGTACAGTAGTTTGTTTTGTTGCTAGGTAGCAGTGTTGAATTGACTACTTTGTTTTTGTAGTTCGCCACAATTACAACTACTCTCTAAGAATGTTGTTAGCTACAACTAAAGGAGAAATAAAGTAGTTAGCTGCAACTACTCGCTACATCTCCCCAAAAGTAGCTAACTACTTCGCTACTGACTACTTTCCGTTTCTTACAAATTCAATCAGAGACTTCAGTTTTGGCTTTTCATCATGATTTACAAAATATACGACTTGCTACGTGAACAAGACTTCGATCACTGACTTGGGCCTGGGTTAAACGGACGAACTGTACTCGCTCCGATCCTATTAGAGATAGGAGCGTCTGTAGAGCGCCGGAAGTCTCTTAATCCGCTCTTATTGGAATCAAACGATAACCAGAAGTCGCTCCTATTCGATGGGTTACGCGAATTATTTGAAGACATGCGAAGTTTCGCAAGGATAACGGTCGCTTTATATTCGCGCCATAACAATCATCATGGCTCCCGTGGACAAGGTGTTTGCTGGTCTTCGGTGTTGAGCAATTACTGCCATTTCTCTTCAATTTAAACTAATGCAAATGACCTCAAACATTTTGCTATTGGCGGTTATTCAAATGAAGAAGGCACATCATATATCTGCTGTTGTCTCTGTTGAGAGTTTCCCTTCAAAAACTTAACATTTTGAGACAGCCCAACGGTGTTGTCGCCGCTTGTTTCTTCGCGTGAAGAGCTTCTGATTGCTGTTATTAATTTGTGTCGAAAACGACAATCACATCTCCAATTCTCCGTTGACCGTGGTGTTTACAGTTTTTCAGGAACCATTTTAAAAATCTCCTTGGAAACCAAACAACAGCGAGACTACAATGGGCGTGTTCTATGTAAAATCAGACACCGACCCCGGTTTTCCCTAAATAGTTTTTCTGAAACGAGATAGGAGCGTGTTAAGAGCGGCGTTTGATTCACACTTGCTCGTATTGTAATAGGAGCAGCTCCTATTCGAATATGAGCGCCTTCCAAAGCCGATCCTATTCGACTTGACGCTCCTATTCCAAAATAGTCGCTCCTATTTGAATCAAACGGCGCTCGAAACACGCTCCTATCTCAAAATTCCGCCTGCAATAGGATCGGATCGAGTAAAGTTCGTCCGTTTAACCATGGTTTAACCCAGGCCCCAGATGCAAATACATTTGGAAAAGTAGCTAAATTGATTATCCTAAATCAGAAAATAGTTCGCTAAAAACTACACTTCTTTACTTAAAAAGTAGTTTGCTACAGCTGCAACTACTTTTTGAAAAATGTAGTCAAAAACTACTTCGCTACAAGGAAAATTAGTTCGCTACAAGTAACCAACTATTTGTAGTTCGCTACTTCCACCACTGCTAGCTAGTTATGTTCAGTCTCTCTTTCATATAAGGACCTTGTCTGTATTCTGCATATAACTGGGCGTTGGCTTCATCTACTAATATGATAGTTCTATGGTCAAGTAATAGGAATGATTGAGCAGCATAGTGTATTGTAGTAAATTATTGCGAATGACCATATGGGCCATGCTACAAGACTGCTTCTGAAAAAGCACAGTCAAAGTCAAACTCCGCATCGTGGTGGACAAACTGATGTTATTCAAGAACCAAGTACTTTTATTTAGTTGATTTTGACTTTTTGTTTAGTCTTTTGTTGTATAAGTTGTAGTCTATAAGGATGCTTTTGAGCTCTTAGTTGTCTAGGATGAAGCACAACATGTTAATTTTGAAGTGCGCTGTGTTAAAATTCGAAAGGAAATAGCAGATAGGGCATACATTGAATATATCTGTAAAATAGCAAATAGTAACCTTCAAATTTTTAAAGTTGAAGAGGTAGATCATTATTTGTGTTACACGCGTACAAGATCCAATGCTTTTAAATGATATATTCATGAAATAAAACACATCTGCTGAAGACTGAAACTTGCACAAGTTATGCACAGGTGATCTTCCAGTAAAATATTGCTCCGACAAATAAGACTTATTTCCATAGCTTTGTGGATGACATGAAGTGGTGGTCGTGTCTCTAGTTCATTTGCTTTAAAGGCTGTTGTATGTTTCTAAAGTATCCTTTAAAACTGCAAATGTATAAGAGAAAAAGGCATTGCTATATAATGTAATTGGCTGCGTGTTGTTAAGTTTTAGCCTGTCTATTGCTTATTGTTAACCATTTGCTATGTGTCTGATTTGTCTAAGATTGGTTATTTTGATGTCAACGTGATCAGAACTGGTCAGTTCGTCGTTATCTCAGTCTGTCTGACTTCCAGACATGAATTTGAGTTTAATATTTCAACGTGATGCTGTTCGGTCAAGAATAAGACAGGAATACAAAATGTAACGTTTAAAAAAAGACATGATTAAAGACATCAAAATCATCGAGAGAGTACAACGGCATTTCACCCGTTTTATATGTCACACTTCACAAGACATCAAGGGGAACTACAATGAAAGACTCACCTCTCTGGACCTGGAATCGCTCGAGTTTAGGAGAGTACAGAGTGACCTTATCATGATGTATAAAATTGTCCACAACTTGGTTGATCTACCGCTAGAATCCCTCTGATATAGCAAATACGCCCTCCAAGGAAACTCGTTGAGGTTGAAAATTCCTGGCATTTGCAAACTCACCTCCTCCAAGCATCAATTTATACACAGAGTTGTCCCATGGTGGAACGTCCTTCCCGAACATTTTGTGACAGAAAAGTCATTGTATAAATTTAGACGGCTATTGAAGAACACAAATCTTTCTTCCAATTGCCTTGTGTATAGATAAAATGCCGCTAGCTGGCTTCAGCGCTGTCAAATAAGTGTCTGTACTTGTAGTTAGGCTTTACGTAAGTGGAAATGCAAATTTCCCTGGAATTGCCTGTTCTTAGAACAAATAAACATACATACATACATGCAAAAAAATGGTATACATCATCATCATTATTTATTCAGATACCATATAAGCCCTTTGTAGGTTTTTTCAATGGACTGATACATTTTAAACAAAGTGGATACAGGTTAAACTATTCATACGATATATACACTTTTTAAGTAGTACAATATATATATTGAATCGATAAAATTACATAACGTCTTGAAGGCCATGCTGTATAAGCAGGTAGTTTTTCTCAAACGGTGATGTTTAACGCATCATTGCCCTGAAGTACTTACAGGAGCGTAGCTTGCATTGTCACGCTCCGAAATCGCAAACAAAATCGAAAGCAAACTCACTAGGCCTATGTAGGAAGCCTTAACTGTACCACTACTGTCAAGTTGGATATGTGGTCATCCCACTCCTTGATTGTTGTCTTAAATGAGAGACACAAGTGAATGCAATTTCGGTCCCAGGTCAAACCTCGTTTCAGCATGCATGCATGCATGATCAACTAAAAATTCACCCGGGAGTCATACACAACAAAAATCTATCGTGATGTCACATTGTTTCACTTCGCAGTGCTCGATTACTGTGCAGTCTGCTATAGTTTGTCCGTAGTCGTGCAATTTTTCATTTTTATAAAGTAGGCCTATATATGTTGATGCATTGCCCGGTAAACACGCGACGTCGTAGGATGTCCCATGGACGCTTTCACGATGTTTGGACGTTGCTGGTACGTCGTAAAGGCGTCTTGTGTCTGCTGGGTATGCTGTGATGATATCTGATGTCCACTGATCGTCTTTTGACGTTTTTCCTTTCCCAGATCCCCTTCTTATAGATTCCTTTATGCCAGATAGTCCAAGCCCTCTGCAGAGTACAAATGTGACATTTACTTGCAGCGTGCAGGGCGTACCAGTCCCTCAACGTAAACTTGAATACTATTATTTCTACAATGGTGTTCACAAACTATCATCTACTAGCAATGTATGGATTGTGCAAACACCCAACTGCACAACAACAAGTGGAAACTATTCGTGCATCGTTGGTGATACAATTGGCAATAGTTCTGCCGCCTTCTTCCATTTAACTGTTAGAGGTGAGCGAAAGCGTTGCTGCAGGTCATTTATGGTTTCACGATGATTGGTCATTTTTTAGATGTGTAAGCGTAAGCAAAATGACAGAAATCATTCTAGTGAGGTACTGTAAGTCTGTATGCCAAGCTCAGTGAAAAACTATTGGTCTGCAATTTTCAAAGGTGGCTAATCTGTCTATAAAATGCCCAATTTAGAGTTTACAAAAATTAAACGAGTCTGAATTGCGTTTATAATGTCTATGTCTAAATGTTGTACTTTTGAACTAGAAGTATAACAATATTAGTTATTATGATTAGCCCTAAACTATAAGACTATTGTCCGCTGTGATTTTCAGGCTTACCACTTTTCTACGAAAGAACTCCCGATACAGCTGTGAATGAGTCGACGTCTCTCATGCTCAATTGTTTTGCTGTTGGTTGTCCAACCCCGAGAGTAACTTGGGAGAAAGTTGGTGACACTGCGTCTCGATCTCAGACAAATCAGTTGATATTTAACAACTTGTCTCGTTCTGATGCTGGGACGTACAGGTGTACCGCAACAAATGCATATGGCACAGTTACACACGACACTGTACTCACCGTCAAATGTACGTATAAAACAATGCAATGACATTTGATTGACTGTAGTTCATTTGTATATGGCTTGTTATTTGTTCACATCTATATTACTAATACCTCACATGCACAGTCCAGATGATATACTATCATTCATTTTGCAGTTGAATGCTTTTTCTGCTGCTGCTTTGATTCGTGAGACTAACCTTGTCTTTACTGTGACAAAAGTTAAAATGATCATGAGTACATTTCAAAGGTGTGCTAACTACTTCAGGCAGTATAGTACAAATGTAACCTGTAATTGCTTATCCACTACCCAGTGCAGAGGTATAAGTTTGTCATGTTTGAAAAGAGATACTATTCTTGGAACTAACGTGAACACCGAAATGAAACTGCAATGATGATTTGCTAATCCATGAAGGCACGATCGCTGTTTGGAAATGCTTTTTAACGAGGCGGAGATTACACAGGCCAAGTTTCACAACCAGCAAGAAATACTTGTTGACATTAAGAAAAAGCTTAGCCTCGTGTGTAAATGCACTAAATGGTTCAAGTCTTTGAGAAAGACAAGTGACAAGAAACGGCTTGAACAGCTGGTTTTACTCTGCTTCCGTTTAAATGAATTAAACATTCCGGTGTTTGTTTGACTGCAGCATCAGCACAGTTTTCACGTATTGCTTTTCGCAATTTATCTTCAATTCATTGTTGTTGCTTATTGCAAGTTTGCTTCCTTAATACGATAAGTCCTGTTGAAATCTAAGCATTCAAATATGGGCAGAATAGAGCAAGAGCCAACAAGTTCCGGTTTTAAATGTTGGGAAATCGGTTAAAAATTTCGAGCTCTAAACAAACCCGCTCGGGAGTGATACACAACCTCAAATCAATCGTGATGTTACATTGTTTTTCAGTTCATAGTGCTCGCTTATTGTTTAGTCTTCTTTAATTTGTTCGTAGTCATGCAAGTTGCGTTGCTTAAAAGTATAAATATGTGGATGCATTTCTGCTAGTCACTGATCGTCATTTCATGTTTTCCTGTTCCAGATCCTCTCCCTATAGATTCATTTATGCCAGATAATCCAAGCCCTTTGCAGGGTACAAATGTGAGATTTACATGCAGCGTGAAGGGCGTGTCAGTCCCTGAGCGTAAACGTGAATACTATTATTTCTTCAATGGAGTTCATATACAATCATCTATTAGAAATGTGTGGATCGTCCAAACAAAAAACTGCACAACAACAAGTGGAAACTATTCCTGCATCACTGGTGATACATTTGGCAATAGTTCTGCCGCCTACTTTCATTTATCTGTTAGAGGTGAGCCATAGTGTTGCTGCAAGTCATTTATGGTTCAATGGTAAGTGGTCATTTTCGATATGTATAAGCATAGCCACAATGACGGACGTCATTCTAATGAGGTATCGTAAGTGTGTATGGTGACCAAATGACTATAAGTGATTGTTCTGCATGTTTGGAAGGTGACTAATCTGTCTGTAAAATGCATTTTAGGGTGTACATAGTATAAAGTAACCATGGCTGAACTGCTTAGATATGTAAGCTCTATGTTTAATTGCCGTATTTTTGAACTATGCAAAAGTTAAAATAATACTAATGGTTAGGATTAGCCCTTAAACCAATCGCGCCATGAATAAGATTTAAATTTTACCATTGTCAATTATGATTTTCAGGCTTACCACTCTTCTACGAAAGAACTCCTGATACAGCTGTGAATGAGTCGACGTCTCTCACGCTCAATTGTTATGCTGTTGGCTGTCCAACCCCGATAGTGACCTGGGAGAAAGTTGGTGACGCTGCATCTCTATCTCAGACAAATCAATTGGTATTTAACAACTTGTCGCGTTCTGATTCTGGGACTTACAGGTGTACCGCAACAAATGCATATGGCACAGCTACGCACGACACTGTACTGACCGTCAAATGTACGTATAAACAATGCAAAGACGCTTTAGTTGACTGTAGTTCACTTGTACATTGCTTGTGATTTGTTCACTTGCTGTTACGATACGTCACATGCATGATGCATAGCGCAACTGATGTAGTAGCATTCAGTTTGCAATCGAAGGCTACTATACTGTTGCTTTGATTCGTGAGACTAGCCATCTTGTTACCTTTATACAAGATCAAATGGTCAGTATATTGCCTATCCGCTATCCAGTGTATGTAGGAATTGTTTGGAAAAGAGATCAAACTCATTGGCAATACGTATTGGTAATATTCTCATTGCAAACCATCCAAGGTGCTAGCACAGTATTTAATAAATGTAAGTTACTCACGTACAGCTGCATCATGATGCTTGCCAATAATAAAAGATAAATATTGCATGGAATATATTGCATCCTGAGAGACTTCCTTAACATCATCATGATAATATACAGAAGTGCTGTTTGTATAAGATAATTCCGCGACAGATAATGGCATGTATAAATTATCTGTTACATTTTTATAGAAAACAGCTAGTGCAAGTGTAGCGTAAAAATGCCTTCTATTCGTGTATTCTTTAAATTTGTTGAAATGTTCAAACAATTAAGGAGGCATATAATTATACCATATATACTACTCATGATGTGAATTTATAGGCCTTTCCTCGCTTGACTGAATTTATCGATGTGTCTTGTTTATTTGATTGAAACATCAAGCCAAACATTCATGGATAGACTTGCGTATTTATATTTTTGTCATCTTGTTTTCAACATCATCAGTTGCAGATGACAGTGTGGATTCCAATGACTCGAATGATGCCACCATCGTTGTTATTTCTGTGGTGGCTGTTGTTCTTGTAATCTTACTTATTCTGATCGTGACATGCTATCGTCGAAAGGTCAATTCAATGCAAGGTAAAGCACCCTCCATGCAGATCTAGGCTCTAGTGACAAGGAGTGGATGATCCTAGTTAGTAGGATGTAATGTAATGTAATATCATTTCTAGACAGTCGGCCTATATTCACACGAATGGGAACATCTAAGTCTCAGTAAGCCTTATATGATCCACCTCCTTTGTTATTCAGCTTTCAGTTTACAAGGGAAAAGTATGGCATTCTACTTGCTAAGATCTTTCTCTTTGTCCAGGAGGATGATTCTAGTTAGTAGTATGATCCCTTTGCCTTGAAAACGCAAGGAGTGGGACCTTCCTAGCAAGTGGGAAAGAGTTCTATTGCTCTGACCTGTCAAGCAATTGCAGACAAATGCTGATAAAGGGATCACCCCCCTTGTCTCACGATAGGATGTATGAGCGGCATAAAAAAACAGGCTCAATTGCGTGTAATCAGACAGAGAAACTAACCCTAACTCTAGAGGGCAATGCGATCATTGTTCAATATACTATAGACTTTTTTTATACATTTATGCTGAAAGTTTGGATGCGTAGATTGTACATTGCATTGTACTTAAACAATTAATGGCACCAAAAAGGTACTATAATAATAGTAAGAAAACCCAAACAAATTGATTGCTTTCTGGTATCTGTCGTTCGCAGAGTGCTATATACTTCATAAAGACTCTGTATGTATAGTTATATACATTGCGAACATAATAAAGCTCTTGGCACTGTTAAACACCAAGACCATGTCAATCCTGACCTTTGTCACGAGCTACCATTATGGGCAGACCAGTGCATTGTGGGGCATGTTGATTGTCTGAAATACCGAAGAGACTGGGTTTCTGCCCCAAAGTATTAACGAGAACTAACTTTTTGCGAAAGTAGCGCAGTTTGAAGAAATCTACATCAGTATCAAGTCCAGCTTTCTGCACATTCCGAAATCAGAAACATCAATTTTCGCCATAATGCACTTGCTTTTTCCAAAATGGTAGCTTGTGAAAATGCTTGTGAATTATTCCATTTTTCTTTTGTTTTTAGCAGATACAAAGTCAGCACAAGGGTGAGTCAGTAGAATTGCGCGAAGCTTCACCGTCACTGAGTATCCAATTTCTGCACATACACCAACAAGCTATAATAAGTTTTACCATGCCAGGGGTGAGGTCACTATTCAGAAGCAAATATATTGAGATGTTTTAGGTTTAGAATTGATAATCAATTAATTTAATTATACATTATAAATAAAGTTAAAACAACGAGCTCAGAAGGTTCGTTAACTATCGAGCATCTTGACATAATTGATTCTATAGTCTCATTTATTACTACGTATTCGGCATTTTATAAGAAGTCCCAATTTGGGTAACTGTAATACTAGCCACATTGCGAGCAGACGCATTGGTCATCTGGATGGTGGAATCCCGATGTCCGACAGATCAGATGGTGGAAGCCATGGACGGAGAGGTGAATCAAATAGGTACGATTTGGCTGATTTGGGCATTGCCATCCAGTCGTTATCAATGCGGGTGCTTCGGAGAACACATCGTGCAGAACCACTTGGACCTTCTGATACCGTTGCTTGATGCACTCTTGCGCCGCACAGATGTCGAAAGGGAAACGATTGCTGAAATCTTCGGCAATTGTAGGCTTCAAACGCGTATGTGGCAGCTGGTGCTATTTTCATGTGAAAAATCCGCAAGGCAACGTCAGTCGACACCCTCGGCAAGTTATATATTGCTCCAGTAGAAACGCAGCAAATCCTTATTTTTTTTGCAAGATGGATTGTGAATGTCAAAGTTTGCTGTAAGGTAACTTCAAGGTACTCGTAGGATTTCACCAGTTTCAGGTCTTCGTTGTTCATGTGAAAGTATACACTTCAGGGCACCACCCCTACGAAATTTCATGGTTTTTGTCTTAGTGACATAAACGTGGAGGCTGTTCGTGTCGCACCAGTCCTTCAAGGCATTCAAACCATTTTGCAAAGACTGAGCTGAAGTTGAATATAGCACTAGATCGTCCGCAAAGAACAGGAACTTCAAGTTTGGAACGAGTTCCAACTGATGAGCCAGGTCGGCAATGAAAATAATAAATACGTAGGGGACAGGCAATCTCCTTACACAACTCCGTGAATTTGGATAATCACTTGGGACAGTTCGATGTTATTGTCGATTCTGATTTTGTTACTGGTAAACAGACTGCAGATGAGCAGCAGGAGAAGGCCGTCGACCTGGAATAAGATCCGTAGCTTCTCTACTAAACGAGTTCGACATACATTGTCAAATGCTTTGCGAAAGTCAATAAAGGCTGCGTACATTGAACTTCGTGGTTGCTGGAGTTGGGAGTGGATGTCATTGATCAGAATGCGTAGAGGTTGAAGCGTACTTTTACCTTCTTGGAAACCATATTGTTGGGAAGGAATAGAATGGAAAATGTTTCCCTTCAATCTGCGATTAATTAAGGAGGTCAGGACTTTCAATGGGCAGCACAGTAAGGCAATGCCACGGTATTTATTAGGGTCCTGTTTTGAGCCTTTTCTATTGAATAGCAGCTTGATTAATTGATTGATTAATTGATTAATTGATTCCACCTTGTATGAGCCCTCTGTTCTGCCATCTGATGCTTTCTAATTACTATCCAAAACTAACTTACAATACATCGTTTTTTTGTTGTTGCAGCGTTACTGGGTTTCATGTCAATAGTAATGTATCTCCGCTGCAAAAGAGGAACGGGGATGAAATGCGGCCAAAACATGTCCCGTTAAGAACCAACAACATGCTGCTGCTTCAAATTCCCGTGAACTCATCCGATGGAAATCTATCTTCCGGTGACTCTGATTATTATGAAACTGCTGTGGACGGACCTCAAATATATGCTGAATGGGTACATATAAATGTGAGTAGAAATGGAAATCTCATTGAGTTGTATATTGAATTGTATGGGTTGTTAAAGTGCAGGTATAGCTTCTTTTAAATGTAAATGATATTATTTCTGGAGCCATAGAATCTGAGTAGTAGATGATGGGAAAAAGCACAAAGTCGTGAGTAATTCTTCACAGTTTTTAGTCTTGCAGGTGACGCGCAACGATCCCTGCAAGGCGGAGTCGATAAAGTATTTGACAATGCATGGCCAACAAGCTAAATTTTAGTTGAATTAGTTTCCAGCCCATGTGCTACTTCGGTTTCTTATCCTCACGGTTATCATCATTCATTGCACTTGCCTCCGTTACACTTAATATGTACGTGACTGGATTGAAAGCAGATATGATCTTTATTATAAGTCATGTTGATTGTCTCAAGTGATAAGAGCTTGGCATAACTTCACAACAAATTCTAAAGTAGAAGTGTTTTTCTTAATTTTGTCGCTAGCTGTAACAGTAACTCAGTTTACTTTTGAAATGAAGTAGCTAGTAACTGTAACTAGGTACTTTTCAAGACAGTAATGACTGTACGGATACAAAATACTGTGTTCGTCAAGCTGAAGCTACATTTGCATTCCTTGCCGTATAACGTCTGAGAAAATTAGCACTCTACTCATGCAAAAAGCTGATTTAAGATTTTAGTTGGACAGAGAGCGTTGTTTTCTAGTAATTTTCACACGATAGAGCCCTATAGTTGGCTATCCCCATGGATATCTACACTAAAATTTGCAATCACTATCGGATCTATGAATATTAACTATACTGAATATCTTCCTCTATTTTCGTAGGATAATCGGAAGTCGGAAGAGGATCAGTACCAACAACTTGAACCATATTTGCAATTAGTTGCTGAAAAGGCTGATGAAAGCCCGCTTTACGATGATGCTATAAATCGTCTGCAGCACCTTCCGCCAAAATTACGGGAATAGCTTTGCTTTTCTCTTCTTTCCCCGATCTATACTATTGAATATAACATTTTAGTTTACTTGATTCGCTGATGGTTTAAGTGCTGAGTATTCACAAAAGTATGGAGATGATTGTAAAATTGTAGGACTGGCTGAGTCTTTGCTACGATCTCATCTAATCACTTCAGTCAACAGTGAAAATATTTGCGCTGTATTCAACTGCCATCCTTCTAACGGGAAGACAGAAAAGATGCATTAAAATAGTAAAGCATGATGAAACATGTAACACTTTGCAGAAATACGAAAAGCAATTCAAAAGATGTCCTGTTATACATCTGTGATCAACTACATCTTTCTTACGGGATTCCACTCATTTAGTTTCATCGGCTTCTCGGCTTAGATATCAGATTGGGTCAGTTACTTTTTACTGTAACTAGTTACCGTCACAGTTACATTGTATAGAAAGGAAATAGTAGTACTTTCAAAAGTTGCTCGTCCTCAAAATTCACTTGTAAGATTTATTTGTTACATTGAAAGATGTAACTAGTTACAGCTACAAGTTACTTTTCGTGCAGAAATTAATTATGTAAGCTATTTTAGTCTAGAATTAAGTATTTACCCTAAAATATTATCTCAGGGAAGAAAATTATCGTCGCCACAGGAGAAACAAGGTCAAGGGCTTATCTTATCCAAAGATTAAGTATCGCCTTACAGAGGGGAAATGCTACAACCATTCTTGGCACCCTCAGTGTTGGAGAAAGCTTGAAAGAAATTTTTAATTTGTAAATATCATAGATTAATTTATTTTAGGCAATATTGTATTTCTTTAGCATTTAAATTTATTAGGCAGAACGTGACTGCGATTTTATTTTATTTTAGATTCATTATACTGGAAATGTTGTTATAATTCGATGTTGTTTTCGAAATAAATATCTCAGGCATTCTTCACTCAATGGTCTAGATTATTTACAATAACTTCAAAAGTTAGTCGTGCTAATTCGTCACGTGATCAATAATACCAAGTTTGGTGCATATGTTTAAAATCTTTGGATTTGTGGAAGATTGGAGATGAATAAAACTTAAGATCCTTAACTGAAGGTAGCTACAATATCCGTCAAAACTCTTCAAGAACAATTATCGTTACAGTACTATAAGTGAAATGAGATCGCGGCTAAGATATTGCTATCCGCTAAGTCACTGTGTAACCCCGTCAATATCACCTCGGTTAATATCCCAACTCCCAACACGCTTAATATCACGTCAATTAGAGAAGTTAGCTCGGCATGAATCAACTACTTGTACCCGTTTAATATCACGATTTTTATTAGAAAACCATAATGATGTTAACCTGATGTTTTACTGCGTTGTAAGCTGCCACGCGGAAGAGACTTGGGTTCTGTGTCACGCCCATTTCTACACCTCTAAATCTCTCGCAGTTGGATTTGACCCTTTTCCTATTTTAGCAGCACGCTGTTGAAAATGTGTTAATGGCGCCAAAGCGAATGGGCCTACTGTTAGAGCTCAATAGTCTTCAAGGAGTTGCTTTATTGATTACTTCCGCTATTTGTCAATTATAGAACTTGGCTTCTGAGGGGGTCTTGACTGGAATAGCCACAGCAAGCAGCGTTGCCATGCATCTGCGAGTTTGTTTGCATGTTTAGATCCAGGGTTTTACTGTAAAGGTCTTTATAGCGAACTTCTGGCGAGCTGCTGTGTTCTCACGCAACGAGCTAACTTTGTAAAGGTATGTTGAAATCTAGGGGTACTTTAATCATGCTTTAATTCACTTTAAAGGGAAGCGGATAGCCGTAACTTATAGGCCTACGCAATATTGACTGTCCTGCAGACAACAAGAGCTACGATTTGAATGCCCTCCTCCGCAAGCGAAATCGAACTGTTGTTTCGGTACGTAGACACATAGGTATGAAAAGAAGCATGTCTTCCATGCTGAAAACTCGTTTAAAGACAAATTCACTGACATCTTTGCTTCCCACAAAGGAGCACCGTTTCTTGGAAGCTTCAGAAAATAGGATTACTTTGAGTATTTAGCATGAAGTGGCTTGCAAGGATCCGATTCGAGTTTGGTAGAGCTAGAAAATTGAATTTTTTTTCATGAGTTTTGAAGACAGCCTGCTCCGATATCAATGCCAAACAGCTGATGGGATGCTCACGCGTCAACAAACGAAGTAGATATTCTGTAAATAATTACATTGTAACTGAAAACACCAAAGAACTGAATTACATTCCAGTTGCTTAGTTATTTTTGATCGCATAATTTGCCACTTACCTAGCAGTTACTTTGAGCTCAATTCGAGATGTTTCTCGTTTAATTTAAGGTGTGTTGAGTTGCAGATATTTATTTGATAGTATTCAATAGATCTTGGCTGTGTTCCTTCGTGTGTTTGATGGAAGTTCCGTTGGCTACAACGAAAAGACCGTGAGTCAAAAATGTAGCAAATGTAAAAGTCTAGACACAGTATGTCTTACACACAATAATACAATCTATCTATCTTTCTGTGCCATAGCAAATGTCCCAGGCGTCCTGTGTACAGGGTTGTTACAGTTACTTTTTAAAAGTAACTAGTTACAGTTACAGTTACATTGTATGGAATGTAACTAGTTACTTGTAAAAGTTACTCATCCTTAAAAGTAACTTGCTAAAGTTACTAGTTACTTGTCCACTAAAAGTAGCTACTAGCTAGTTACAGTTACTTTCAAAGTTACTAGTGCGGGGGAGCTGATAAGTAGACAGATCGCTGGACAGTTGAAAACTTGTGATGCATATGTTGGGAGACGCGATTGCTGTAGAATAAATTTGCAAAAGCCAGGTTGCCAGCTAAGTCAGGCTCTCTTTAGTAGATCCTTCTTTGGTGTTCTCTTTTCCAACCCTCCTTTCCAATGTAGGCCTATTTTTGACTAGGAAAGAAATGCGAAGGTTAATTCCTTCCCTGCTAGTACCACATACATGGCAATAACAGTGTGTTTCAGAAATGCAGTCTCATATAGCTTTGCAAATGCCTCGTGAATTGTAGAATGTATACGTATTTGGGTATCTATGGACAGCATAATGTAGACTTCTAGCCCAGCTTGAAAAATTAGAGACGGTAAGAAAATCAGGGCCCCTACTGTAAGAATACGTATCTCGGTCTCATTCGTTGCGCTTCGGATAAATATTATTCTAATGAATAATGGGGAGATATTATTAGTTCATCAAGCAATTTTATGAGACCAATTGTAGGTTTGTTTAAATCAAGCGTTGGACACTAATTGTAGATTTCGTGGAGACTGCCTATCATAGTTCACATTGATTGGGCTTAGCGATTGACCTGATACAAAAGATATTGTCGCAGAACACTTAACATTAAGTGATGAATTTTTAACTTGTCTGCAATTGATTTTGGCGATCCCTGTATCTAGCGTGGTGGATTTACCTCATTGCTTTGCAACTGTCTCCATATACAGTACATATGAAAGTATAGGCCAAACTTGCTATATAGCTATTTCTACCAAATCGGGAGTATTTCTTCTTACTTTAATATCATAATTATTGTAATCAGTAATGCAACAATTATCCATTTTCCAAGGAATGTTTTGTTGTCAATCAATTACTTTTCAAGAAGAGTAGCTACCGCACTGTTCATCTTTCCTTTGATTATTGATCATTACAATCCTAGGTTATGACTTTCCAAGACAAACTGTTCGTATCCATTGAATGAATATGCTTTGTCGTGTAATCGTGGATTTCCTGGCTTTCATATTGCTGTTGATTGGCTTTATGCAAGGTAATGTCTTTGAAAACAACTTATTCACATCACAACACAACGTATGACAACTTCATCAGAAAACTCCTACAAAAAATCATAGTCAATCGCAATGGCATAGTATGAAACTTTTCAGTGATGTGGCAGAAATTTGGCTCCATTTTGAAAAGTAGCTCTCTTTGTTAACATTAAGTGTAAGCAGTTTTCCCAGTCCAATCGTCAAGAAACTTTGCTTTGAATTATTAAACGTGGAGCATACACGAAGTTAAAAGTTTCTTCTTAATACTTAACTTTAACATTTAGTAAAAGTTTACTATTATTCATCTGTCATTACACGTTGTAGTGGGTATACGACGGCACATGTTTCACTCTGTGCCAGTTCCCTCGCCTGCTAACCATCGTCTTTCAATGGTCTCGCCGTTAGCATTTATAATATCCCTTTGGTCATTTGTCGACAAAATTTCGTAGATTCTAAATATTATCTCCTGATCTTCTGACTGAACGCGCTTCTTACTTAATAATTTCAATGTTGATAACAATTTTGTACTATAAAGTACTTGCTAATCCTGAGGAAGTATATATAATCCCTTAATGATATGGGTATTGTATGCTACTAAAGTACAAATTGTAATCAGTTATACCAACACGATTTTTAACGGAACGACAAGAGCAATCAAATAATTTTCTCAAGGATAAAGCTACATAAAAAATTAACAATTGTTTACATAAGGAGTTTGCGTCGTAGACGGCGTAGTTATGAGACAGGGCATGTGACACCAGACGCGGACTGGCGGGCAAGGTGGACGCACACGTGTGTTAACCATCACGAACAAATGAACAAACTACGTGTTCGCTAGAACGTTTCATTGGTCGTAAGCAAGGAAAATTTAAAAGAAAATGCAAAATTAAGTAGAAGCAGCGAATTAGCCTTTCAGAGTACTGTATAAAGGCTACAAATACAGGCGAAAGAATGAAAAACTGTACTTAACCAATCAACTTCTTGGCACGAGACTTGCTTAAAGTTCCTTTACGGAACTAATCATCAGCTACAAAGTACACGACAACGAGGCTACGATACAAAAGCGCAATCCACCATGCGCTGTCCCAATGCACGTCGGTATGTAAGTGAGTTGACCTCTGTCACAGATGAAGACGCCAGGAAAATTCCTTTTTTTGTACCGCGATCAGCCGTACTCTTTTCAATGATGGTCAATTTCAAGGACTGTTCTTGGTTGTCAAAATTGTCCACTTCAAATCAAAATCATGTGCCATAAAACAAGTACATTCCGAAATGCAGTAAAACTGCACTTCGTCAATTAATGTGCTGCTACGTAACACACTTTGGAAACTATTGTTCTCCAGTTCGAGAGGGATCAATTTCAGTCCCTTGAGAGCCGGTTTCTGAGCTGCGCAGCATATGACGCTGGCAAAAGTAGTCTGGTATAAATACTCAATCATAAACTATCAGAGGTTTTTAGATCCAGGTAGTTTTTATATTTTGTTTATTTGCCTTCTAGGATTAGCTGGCCAGAGAATAACTATTTCTTCATCGAAGACGTTAGTGAACCGCGGAGGTTATATCGACATCTCGTTTACTTACAGTATTAAACCAGAGGACGAAATACTTCGTATTGATGGCGGCTACGTGATTCCACCTAACCTAACACTGATCAAGCTAGTGTCATACGACCGTTCCACCATAACTCTTAACTTATATAAGAATATTGCTGTTGAATCACCCAGTTACATTAACAGGGTGTCTTTCCCAAAACTACATACTATGAGGATCAGCAATCTGTCTTCGTCTGACCAGATTGTTGAATATGGCTTCGTGATGACCACCATGAGCAGCATAACTGATAAGGAAACAGAAACAGAAACTTCAAAAATCAAGGTGACAATCGCAGGTAAAGAGTTGTGTAGAAGATTAATACTGTTATGTGTTGCAAAACGCAAACAGTACTGATTAAGAACAACGAAGCAGGGATGACTCCAAGGGGGAGCTCAGGGTATGTAGTCTCCATGTCGGTGAAACCTAGCCCCCCTATCAGGGAAATTGCAGCTGCAGTTGTCTGGAGCCAACCCTGCGTCGATGCAACAAGGATAGAAATGATCAGAGCAAGTTGCTCAGATAGATACTGCGCTCGGAGTAACCGTTTGCCAGGATCGCTGCTTTACTGAATAAATAAACAGGGCATATTATCGTAATGTTTGGTCAATTGTGTTGTATAGTAGCTTGTTTAGTTGCTAGCTAGTTCTGTCCAGTCTCTATTTCATGTAAGGACCTTGTCTGTATTCAGCATATAGCTAGGTATTTGCTTTATCTACTAATATGATAGTTCTATGGTCAAGTAATAGGAATAATTGAGCAGCATAGTGCGTCGTAGTAAATTATTGCGAATAACGATGGGCCAGGGCCGCCAGGCTACATGACTGCTTATGAAAGGCACATAGTATCAGTCAAACTCCGCATCGTGATGCATAAACTATAATGTTATTCAAGAATCAAGTACATTTAGTTAATTGTTTTTCACCTTTTGTCAAGTTTTATGTTGTATTTTAAGCATTTATCGCACAGCAGCCGTGGGATATGGCCACTTTTATCACACGAGAGGAGCGTAGTGAGACATGAGAAAGGCATCAGAAAATCACGAGCCGCAGGCAAGTGATTTTTAGCCTTTCGAGTGTCTCACAGCTTCTCAATCAGATTGCGAGAATCCAAAATGCTATATTATAGTAAGACATATTTCCATAGCTTTTTGGATGACATGGAATGGTGGTCGTGCCTCTAGTTTATTTGTTTTTAAGGTTGTTGTATGTTTCTGCAATATCCTTAAAAGCTGCAAATTTTTAAGTAAAATAAGACATTGAAATATAATGTGATTGGCTCCGTGTTGTTAATCGTTAACCTTTCTATTGTTAGCCATTTGCTATGTGTCTGGTTTGTCTTGTGTAATCTCGGTTTCAAGTTGGATGTGTGGTCATCGTATTCCTTGATTGTTATCTTGAGTGAGAGAACACAAGGAAATGCAATCTCTGTCTTAGGCCAAACCTCGTTGCAGCATCCACGCATCGTCGACTAAAATTTCACACGGGAGTCATACATAACATCAAATCAATCGTTATGTCACATTGTTCCAGTTCATAGTGCTCGATTACTGTGCAATCTGCTGTAGTTTTGTTCGTAGTCGTGCAAATTGCATTTTTATAAGGTATAATTATAATTGTGTTGATGCATTACCCAGCAAGCACAAGACGTCGCAGGATGTCCCATGGACGCTTTAACGACGTTTGGACGTCGCTGTTACGCCGTAAAGATGTCTGGTGTTTGGTTGGTATACTGTGATGATATCTGACGTCCACTGATCGTCGTTTGACGTTTTTCCTCTCCAGATCCTCTCCTTATAGATTCCTTTATGCCAGATAATCCAAGCCCTCTGCAGGGTACAAATGTGAGATTCATTTGCAGCGTGAAGGACGTGTCAGTCCATCAACGTAAACATAAATATCATTATTGCTTCAATGGGGTTTACAAACTAACATCTATTAGCAATGTATGGATCGTTCAAACAACCAACTGCACAACAACAAGTGGAAACTATTCCTGCGTCGCTGGTGATACAATTGGCAATAGTTCTGCCGCTTACTTTCATTTGTCTGTTAGAGGTGAGCCATAGTGTTGCTTTAAGTCATTTATGGTTCCATGATAGGTGGTCATTTTTGGTATGTAGAAGCATAACCACAATGACGGATGTTATTCTAATGAGGTATTGTACGTGTATATGGTGACCAAATGACTAAGCCGGTATAAGTGATTGCTCTGCAATTTTGGAAGGTGATATTCTGTCTATGAAATGCATTTTCCTATGTTTAATTGCCGTATTTTTGAGCTATGCAAAGGTTATTAATAATATTAATGGTTATGATTAGCCCTTAAACCAATCGCACCATGAATAAGATTGAATTATACTATTTTCAGGCTTACCACTCTTCTATGAAAGAACTCCTGATACAGCTGTGAATGAGTCGACGTCTCTCACGCTCACTTGTTTTGCTGTTGGCTGTCCAGCCCCGATAGTGACCTGGGAGAAAGTTGGCAACACTGCGTCTCGATCTCAGACAAATCAGTTGGTATTTAACAACTTGTCGCGTTCTGATGCTGGGACGTACAGGTGTACCGCAACAAATGCATATGGCACTGCTACACACGACATTCAACTCACCATCAAATGTACGTACAAACAATACAAATACATTTTAGTTGACTCTTGTTCATTTGTAAATTGCTTGTTATTTGTTCACTTGCTATTGCAATACCTAACATGCCTAGTGCTACTGATATAGTGAAGGCTTTTTTGCTGCTGTTTTGATTCGTGAGACTAACCTTGTCCTTACTGTGACAAACGTTACGAGACTAATAAGAGCTATCACGAAGCAAGAGACGGCTGTGCGTGTAGAGAATGTGGTACAAGTGCGAATTATCGCTACCACAATTTGCGCTGCACAAATATATCGTCATATATCTTCTATGTAAAGGAAAACTTGTTATTTGTTCACTTATCTCTTTTCCAAACAATTCCTACATAAACTGGATAGCGGAAAGGCAATAACATGTAAGTATGATTTGCACTTATATATACGGCCTGCTATAGTTAGCAAAACTTTGAAATAATGACCAATTGATCTTTTATAAAGGTAACGAGATGGCTAGTCTCACGAATCAAAGCAACAGCACAGTAGCCTTTTATTGCAGAATTAATGCTACTACATCAGTAGCACTAGGCATGTGAGGTGTTTCAATGCCATTGGCAATACGTATTGGTAATACTCTCTTTGAAAGCCATACAAGGTGCTACCACAGTATTTAATGGATGTAAGTTAATCACATACAGCTGCATCATTATGCTTGCCAATGATAAAAGGATAATAAGATATTAAGATAAATATTGCACGGAATATATTGCAACGTGAGAGACTTTCTTAACATCATCATGATAATATTCGGAAGCGCTGCTTGTATCAGATAATGCCGCGACAGATAAAAGCATGTATGAATAATGTGTTACATTTTATTGAGAACATCTGATGCAAGTGCAGTGTGAAAGTTGCCTTCTATTCGTGTATCCTTTGAATTTGTTGAAATTTTCACACAAATAAGGAGGCATATATAACATAATTATATACTATGCTATGTGAATTTACTGGCCTTTCTTCTCTTGACTGAATTTATCGATGTGTCTTGTTTATTTGATTGAAACATTAAGCCAAACATTCATGGATAGACTTGCGTATTTATATTTTTTGCTTGTTTTCAACATCATCAGTTGCAGATGACAGTGTGGATTCCAATGGCTCGAATGATGCCACCATCGTTGCTATTTTTGTGGTGGCTGTTGTTCTTCTAATCTTACTAATTCTGATCGTGACATGCTATCGTCGAAAGGTCAATTCATTGCAAGGTAAAGCACCTTCCATGCAGATTTAGGCTCTGGTGACAAGGAGTGGATGATCCTAGTTAGTAGAATGTAATGTATTGTAATATCACGAATGGGAACATCTAAGTCTTAGTAAGCCTTATATGATCCACCTCCTTTGTTATTCAGCTTTCAGTTTACAAGGGAAAAGGATGGCATTCTACTTGCTAAGATCTTTCTCTTTGGCCAGGAGGATGATTCTAGTTAGTAGTATGATCCCTTTGCCTTGAAAACGCAAGGAGCGGTACCTTCCTAGCAAGTTGGAAAGAGATCTATTGCTCTGACCTGTCAAGCAATTGCAGACAAAGGCTGCCACTGTCTCAAAATGTGCTATCTATGGTCTTGAAGTTCAAATGCTTATAAAGGGATCACCCCCTGTCTCACGACAGCATGTATGAGCGGCAAAAAAACAAGCTCAACTGCGTGTAATCAAACAGAGCAACTAACCCTAACCCTAGAGGGCAATGCGATAATTATTCAATATGCTATAGACTTTTCTTATACATTCATGCTGAAGGTTTGGATGCGTAGATTGTACATTGCATTGTACTTAAAACAATTATAGGCACCAGAAAGGTACTATAATAATAGTAAGAAAACCCAAACAAATTGATTACTTTCTGAAATCTGTCGTTCGCAGAGTGCTATATACTTCATAAAGACTCTGTATGTATAGTTATATACACTGCAAACTTAATATAGCTCTTGGCACTGTTAAACACCAAGACCATGTCAATCCTGACCTTTGTCACGAGCTACCTTTATGGGCAGACCAATGCATTGTGGGGCATGTTGATTGTCTGAAATACCAAAGAGACTGGGTTTCTGCCCCAAAGTATTAACGAGAACTAACTTTTTGCGAAAGTAGCGCAGTTTGAAGAAATCTACATCAGTATCAAGTCCAGCTTTCTCCACATTCCGAAATCAGAAACATCGATTTTCGCCATAATGCACTTGCTTTTTCCAAAATGGTAGCTTGTGAAAATGGTCAATTGATTTTAAGTTTGGATATAATTATCGATATTTTTATAACTTGAGAATTATTCCATTTTTCTTTTGTTTTTAGCAGATATAAAGTCAGCACAAGGGTGAGTCAGTAGAATTGCGCGAAGCTTCACCGTCACTGAGTATCCAATTTATGCACATACACCAACAAGCTAAGAATTTTGACATAATTGATTCTATAGTCTCACTTATTACTACTTCACGTATTCGCCATTTTATAAAACGTTCCCCGTTGGGTAACTGTAATATTCTATCGGTGTACGACAGTGAAAAATTGATAAATTGATTGACCGATTGGTTGATTGATTAATTAATTGATTGATTGATTGATTGATTAATTGATTGATTGATTGATTGATTGATTGATTGATTGATTGATTGATTGATTGATTGATTGATTGATTGATTGATTGATTGATTGATTGATTGATTGATTGATTGATTGATTGATTGATTAATTGATAAGTTATTTACACCTCAATCGAGGTAAAACTTCTCTGTTAGATGTACAATTTCAATACTGGCGCTATTGGCTACATTTATACAATCTTGAATACATTCCAAAATATTTGATGTTGTGTCGTTGCTCACGTTGTTTGACAAATCGAGTATATGAAGAAATACTCGGGCCGTTAATAATGTGATAACGGTGGCTAGCTGACTGGCCACACTGCGTGCAGACTCATTGGTCATCTGGATGGTGAAATCCCGATTTCCGACCAATCAGATGGTGGAAGCCATGGACGGAGAGGCGAATCAAATAGGTACGATTGGACTGATTTGGGCATTGCCATCCAGTCGTTATCAATGCGGGTGCTTCGGAGAACACATCTTGCAGAACCACTTGGACCTTCTGATACCGTTGCTTGATGCACTCTTGCGCCGCACAGATGTCGAAAGGGAAACGATTGCTCAGATCTTTGACAAATGTAGGCTTCAAACGCGTATGTGGCAGCTGGTGCAATTTTCATGTGAAAAATCCGCAAGGCAACGTCAGTCGACACCCTCGGCAAGTTACATATTGCTCCAGTAGAAACGCAGCAAATCTTTATTTTTTTGCCAGATGGATTGTGAATGTCAAATTGTGCTGTAAGGTAACTCCAAGGTACTCGTAGGATTTCACCAGTTCTAGGTCTTCGTTGTTCATGTGAAAGTTGTCTGTATACTTCAGGGCACCACCCCTTCGAAATTTCATGGCTTTTGTCTTAGTGACATAAACGTGGAGGCTGTTCGTGTCGCACCAATCCTGCAAGGCATTCAAACCATTTTGCAAAGACTGAGCTGAAGTTGAATATAGCACTAGATCGTCCGCAAAGAACAGGAACTTCAAGTTTGGAACGAGTTCCAACTGATGAGCAAGGTCGGCAATGAAAATAATAAATAACGTAGGGGACGGGCAATCTCCTTTCACAACTCCGTGATTTTGGATAATCACTTCGGATAGCTCGATGTTATTGTCGATTCTGATTTTGTTACTGTTTAACAGACTGCAGATGAGCAGCAGGAGAAAGCCGTCGACCTGGAGTAAGATCCGTAGCTTCTCTACTAAACGAGTTCGACATACATTGTCAAAAGCTTTGCGAAAGTCAACAAAGGCTGCGCACATTGAACTTGGTGGTTGCTGGAGTTGGGAGCGGATGTCATTGATCAGAATGCGTAGAGGTTGAAGCGTACTTTTACCTTCTTGGAAACCATATTGTCGGGAAGGAATAGAATGGAAGATGTTTTCCTTCAATCTGCGATTAATTAAGGAGGTCAGGACTTTCAATAGGCAGCACAGTAAGGCAATGCCGCGGTAGATATTAGGGTCCTGTTTTGAGCCTTTTCCTTTGAATAGCAGCTTGATTGATTGATTAATTGATTGATTGATTGATTGATTAATTGATTGATTGATTCCACCTTGCATGAGCCCTCTGTTCTGCAATCTCATGCTTTCTTAGAACTATCCAAAACTAACTTGCAATACATCGTTTTTTGTTGTTGCAGCGTTACTGGGTTTCATGTCAATAGTAACGTATCTCCACTGAAAAAGAGGAACGGGGATGAAATGCGGCCAAAACATCTCCCGTTAAGAACCAACAGCATGCTGCTGCTTCAAATTCCCGTGAACTCAGCCGATGGAAATCCATCTTCCGATGACTCTGATTATGAAACTGCTGTGGACGGACCTCAAATATATGCTAAATGTGTACATATAAATGTGAGTAGAAATGGAAATCTCATTGAGTTGTATATAATTGTATGGGTTGTTAAAGTGAAATTATAGCTTTTTTAAATGTAAATGTATCGTTGTGTAACGATTGTATTTGCAGCCAGCTGGACCAGGAGCGGAATTCGCGCTGCCTGCTTGGCAAATAGATATCTCAACTGCTATAGCGAGTGACTAGAAGAGAGGAAATTGCGTTCCACCCCACCTACCGTAGTTGAATTTTGAATAATTATAATGTTATTTCTGGAACCATAGAATCTAAGTAGTAGAAGATGATGGGGAAAATCTTAAAGTCTTGAGTAATTTTTCACAGTTTTTAGTCTCTAGTCTTGCAGGTGACGCGCAACGATTCCTGCAAAGAGAAGTGGATAAAGTATCTGGCAATGCATTGCTAACAAGCAAAATTTCAGTTGAATTTTTTTCCACCGTGTGCTATTTCGACTTCTTATCCTCACGGTTGTATCATGCATTGCAGTAGAAATATTTTGTTACCTTTTTTCTAGCTTTCACAGCAAATCATTTTCCTTTTTAAATTATGTAGCTAATAACTGTAACTAGTTACTTTTCAAGACAGTAACGAATATACGGGTGAAAATTAGTGTGGTCAGCAAGCTGAGGTTACAATTGTATTCCTTGTCGTATAATTTCTGAGAAAATTAACGCTCTATGGTGAAAAAAAAGCTGATTTAAGATTTTGTTGGACATAGAGAGCGTTGTTTTCCAGGAATTTGCACACGATAGAGCCCTAGGTGGGTAGTTCCATGGATATCTACACTAAGATTTGCAATCACTATCGGCTCTATGAATATTAACTATGCTGAATATCTTCCTCTATTTTCGTAGGATACTCGGAAGTCGGAAGAGGATCAGTATCAACAACTTGAGCCATATTTGCAATTGGTTGCTGAAAAGGCTGATGAAGGCCCATTTTACGATGATGCTATAAATCGTCTGCAGCACCTTCCACCAAAATTACGGAAATAGCTTTGCTTTTCTCTTCTTTCCCCGATCCATACTATAATATAACATTTTAGTTTACTTGATTCGCTGATGGTTTAAGTGCTGAGCATTGGAAAAGTATGGAGATGATTGTAAAATGTTTGGATTGGCTGAGTATTTGATACAATCTAATCTAATTACTTCAGTCAATAGTGAAAAGATATGAGATGTATTTAACTGCTATCCTTCTAACGGAAAGACAGAAAAGATGAATTGAAATATCATTAAACTATAATGAAACATGTAATACCTTGCTGAAATATGAAATGTATTTCGAGTGATGCACTGTGATACATCTGCGATCAACTATATCTTCTTGCTTACGGGATTCTACTTTTTAGCTTCATTGACTTATCAACTTTGAGATCAGGGTTGGGTCAGCTAATTTTTAATGTAACTAGTTTCCGTTACAGTTACATTGTATAGAAAGGAAATAGTTACTTTCAAAAGTTGCTCATACTCAAAAATCACCTGTGCAGGTTACTAGTTACATTGAATAATAATAATAATAATAACAATAATAATAATGGCGTTTCTTACATTACTTCCACTGGGTGGCTCTTCGCCTGTGGAATACACAGCAATCATGAAATATAGTAACCTAATTAACTTACATATATAGTCATTTACTTATTGGCAGTAATAAATTATCAACTGACTTAAACTGGGTAAAAATACAAACTTCATTAATTTAATTGAAGCTAAAAACATTCTATAAATAAATGAACTAATAAATAAATAAATAAACTAATTTAAGTTTAAAATGTGATTTTTGACCCTCGTGCAGAATTCCTTAAAAAAGTTTACAGTATATTACGTAAATTGCTGCGCAGGGGGCTAAAAAGTTTGGCAGCAAGGTCTTGAAATCTCCGGTTTCCATTGGAACTTCGAGTGAAATGGCAGAGGCCGATCTTAGCTTATAAGAATTTACTTCGTGCACGCTGAGATTTAGGTATTAGTGTTCTGTCGATCTCAAGAGGACTGTTTAATTAATTGCTTTGCTTGAACCCAAACAACCAACAATATCGACACAACCAAACGACACCAGAGTTCAGCAATAAAACAATAAATTCCAACAAATGCTTCGTGTGTAGCAACACAACGAGCATACATCCAACTATCCGTTACCCAGGACGGACAGAAACTGACTATACTGACTACTCATAATATCAACAAAACGCAGAATATAAATAACTAATTTACATAAACCAAAAGCAAGCAATATTACTAATTAATCTAATCTAAATATATACAAGTCCAGCGGTGTTTTCCGAGGGGCTCAATTTCCCCGGAACAACTAGGGTCAATTGAATAATATAACACTATAGTTACAATTTCAAGTTATTTTTCGTGTAAAGTAATTAGCTACACTCTCAATAATATGTTGGTTCTGAACAGGCATAAATTAATTGAACCCTCTGGAACCGAAGCACTTTTGTCTTTGAAACTTTTTACTATCATCCCGACGGAAATATATGATCCATCCAACTTACTCTCTTTGTTATATTTGAGATAGAACTCTTAGTATAAGGCAACGATGGATATATATATAATTTATATATTGGTAAGGCGACATTTAATTTGGCATCTACATGCTACATTTGTAATGTATAGGTTTATCGTTCGTCTCCAGCTCTCCATGGCAAAATGCGAAACAACAGAGAAGTACTTTTGCGGCGAAACTTACAGGAGGGCTGGAGACGAACGACAGATGTAGACTCAGAATTCAGATTGTTGAGCTAGTTACATCTGGATGAAATCAAACTGCAACGTATGGAATCAGTTATTGTATGGAATAAGTTGATGTATCTTCAGTCAAACAAGAATGTAGAAGCTATCCATGTGAGATTCCTTTTTTCAACAGCAAACATACAAGAGATCCACAGACACACACACAAGACTATTTGTGCTGTTCAAATGCCAGTGATTTCATCACTGGAGAGCTGGCCTCTCTTGTGCAAAGCTACTCCGGTGGGCGAGTGATTAAATGATTTGCTTTTGAATGCCACAAGCGATAATTTCATTCTTTTGAGCGTGTCATTGAACATATATGATACCGATATAATGCTATAGTTTGGTAGTTCTGAGGGGTTCTGAGAACCCTCCTCTGTGTCGAGAACAATGATCTTATTGATATTTGAAACGAAACTTGGCCCTCACCCAGCTCACACCTAGCTCGATCGTTTGGATAGTTGAAAGAGCTGTCAAAAGGTGACCTTCGTAAAGTTGAAACGTGTGTCGATCAAACGTTTTTATTACCCAAGTACATTCAAACTGTGGAATTATACAATGATTTCCTGGAACGTTTACAGGCTGCACTGGCCGTGACATCGTGCACACAAAATCAATGGGGAAAGGACGTGATTTGTGACAACACAGATTTAGATCACAGGAGGCTAAGAATTTCAAAATTTTATTTTACAAAAATCGTCCCACGCCAGCGCCGATATGAGTGTGCACTGCCTTCCTCGCCATAACGGCTCGTGTGGTTGCAATCCCTCTGTTGTTCTTGAAAAGACACCTCTGTCAAGCTGCACCCCCATTCAAATTACCGACTATACAGAACATGATCAAAATGATGATCACGGCATGATAATTCGTGATCACTATCAATATCGACTTGATCGCAAATGCCATCGAATTATTGACGATTATCGATGGTGGA
>OFHS01000585.1:0-39247 GCA_900245855.1 Calvadosia cruxmelitensis
CGTTTTGTGGCGATATGGAGCTAGTTTGCATTGGGGTCGATATGCTGATTGATATCAGAGACGATGTTTGTACTTGAACGTCAATGGAATTATAACTAAATTGTGCTAAGTAATAATGTAGCATTGGTATCAGATCGTATCGTGAGCCACTTTCCCAGTTTTCAAGTCAGGTCGCTAAAGATTAGGGTGTATTGGGCTTGGATTGGATCAGATCAGAAATCTGGCTTCTAATTTAAGAACAAAATGTCTCATTTTGAGGAATACATTCTTAAATCTATTAAAAAAGTACTTGCTCACGTTGTAAGCCACAAATTACCATGGCAAATAGGAATTTTTCATTGCTCTCGCCAAGACTAAGCCTTATTTTAAGAAATGTGATGCTGGAAACAAGAAAAACGTTCTTGTTTAGAAACGATTTTTTCCATGGGACAACACTATTTGATGATGATACTGATAATTTCTGTTTATTGCATTTTGGTGATGGTGTTATTGTGTCCTATGGAATGGGACGAGGAGAGGCTTAGCCTCGTCTGCTTGATTATTTGTAATGACTGATGAGCCTATATTTGTGATGCATTTTTTAATTGCAGGGCACGCATCCAGGCGGTAAACAAGATTGGCACAGGCCCTTTCAGGTATGACCCTATTATTATAATATTATATAAAATTGAAGGAATACAGTACAGTGAAACCTGTCTATAATGGTCACCTTTGGGACCTGAGGAAAATGACCTTTATAGACACAGGTGGCCTTTCTGTCCAGGTTGATTTATATAGAAAGTGTCAATTCAGGGCTACGAAGAGTGGTCTTTATACACAGGTGACTGCTCTATGGTGGGATTGGTGGCCGCTAATACAGGTTTGACTGTATTACATATTTGGTCACATTTTGTGAGAAAACTCCTAAAAGTGGCTGGCGAAATAATATTATGCTTAAATGTTATTTAACTTATTTCAATACAACATGATTGTCTGACATGAATTAGCATTTACCGATTTATTGATTGATGTGGCCAGTTTCGGATTTTTCAGTACATCAGTTTGCACGACTTGTTTCGGATACAGTAATGTTTCACGGATAGATTGGACTGAAGCAGCAACTCTAACTGCAAGATATCTGCCAAGTATCAACATTATGGTGTTATGCTGTTGTTTAGTGGGTTTAGAATTAGAATTGCACTACGTATGCCCATATGCGCAATGATTTAGTTTGAGTTGACTGCATCTGTTCAGTGACTACTTGATTGTCTTCCTCATCGTCACCCTTGTAAGACATGGACGTGTTGCATTTGTTTGTTTTAGCCATTCAGTACAGTTTGTAACGACCGAACTACCACCCGAACCACCCGCATTAGAACTTGTTAGCGCATCTTACCACAGTCTGAAACTGAAATGGGGCGAGGCAAACGCAAAGCGACAAAGCTCAGTGTTGAACTTCTGTTTACAGATGGAGAACTCTGCTGGAAGGTAAGGATTCGACATATGTCTGCTACCTTCCTTTCTGTCTGTTTGTCTATCTGTCTGTCTATCCGTGTGTCTGCCGATCCGTCCGTCTGTCTGTCTGTCTGTTTGTCCTTATGGCTAGCCTTCTGATATGCTCTTTAATCCTTCTGTTGCTGCAACCACGACTTACCGTTCAAAGATTCCAGCAAGGTTATTAGGATGCTAGTAGACTATACTTAATTATTGTCAATCGCCCCCCAAGAGATTGATGGATATCATAACTGCTCGTGTGCTCTTATGCTGAGATTCGTTGTTGTTGTGTTGCCAATGATTTCCACCGTGAGATGTTTCCTTGCCAAAGAAGCAGTAATGGAGCAAATGATCTTATTCTGTCCGTTGTTAGTCACCGTGTCGTGTTATGCAGGTTTGTCGATTGCTACGTTGGACTTGCTCATTCATTCTCTGTTGGTAAAGTAAAGGAATTGTCCGTTTACAAGTTTCGTATTTGCGCCACGAACGACGCTGGCCAGGGCCAATTCTCTCAACCAGCCTCATTCCACACGAAGCCGCAGCAGCCTGCATCCGTACGAGGTTAGTCCTTTGCCTTCGTTACGTGTTTGTGACTTTTGCTTACTGTTGTTGTTCAATTGTGTTATTATTTGTATTGTTCTTTCCATCGTCCGCATCCAGATTTATCAATCAACCGACCTGATGACGACACCGTGGCGTTGACGTGGTCGCGGGTTGACGCATTGAGATCGTGCGATCGCATCGAGTACATCGTACAGGAAAGCTCACGAAACCACAACAAAGAGTTCATCCAGGTCAGTGCCCGCCCGCCCGTCTGTGATCCTGATCTCATTTCTCCAGTTAGTGCCATCTAGTCATTACAACTCTCCCTCTATCGTGCAGTCAGTCATCATCATCATAAGCAATGTTACTGGACGCTGGATGTTGGCCCGTACTGCTTGGCAATAGGGGCCAGTGTTGAGATTATGCTACTATTCGCTTCTGTTTAGCTGCTGTTTGCAGGGTGAAGGTGTTTTCAGCGCAACAGAACTTGTCCCAAGCAAGAGCTGCATTTCTCGTGATTGGGGGGAGGGGGAGGGGGTAGTTGTTGTTAGTAATTAGGCACTACGTTCCTGATAACATATACAGTGCACCTGTATTCTCCGATAAGGATTTAATTCGCTTGAACAGCGGTTGACTTTCTCAAACGGAGGGGTTTCTGTGCCCAGCTGCTGTAAACCATAATGTGTTTGGTTTTCGCCCCAACGATTTTATGAGTTCAAAGCGAGAAGTTCAGCGTTGTTAATTTATCTCAGGGCCCTGCTTGAGACAAGGTCAACGCTCCTCGGTGCTCTGGCTACTCTCAACTGATCCAAGAGACTATTATTTTTATTCTTCTTTAATCTGTTCCTTGTCTTTTGGCTCTGCAGGTGTATCGGGGTGCTAGGAATGATTGTACGCTGAGATCGCCGGCTTCTGATATCGACATGGTGTACCGAGTTGGGGCCGTACGCTGTCTCGCTTCAACAAATTCAAGCTGGCCCGAACAACCGTTAGAAATCAGGGGACAATTCATTAACATTGTACAACCTCGACGGGTGGTGAACGAAAGCAAACCCGCTCCCGAAAATGGAAACACTCGGAGCTCAGAGGTGACGTCACCGCAAGAACCATCTACGAAGCAAATTAGCGACAGCCAAGTGGCGCTCTGCATTCTGGGATGCTTTCTTGGCGTCTGCTCGATAATAGCCTTCTTGCTGTGGATGTTTTTCAGTTGAAGGCGACCACTCATAAAGATAAGATGATAAAATACACAGAGTATCTAGATGAATCTTGATATATAGTACATAAAGAGATATTATATAAGCATGTGGTATCATGCGAAAAGTGAAGACGGGATCATTCGCATTTTACCAGCGACGCCATTCTGTGGTGAAAACAACGTGCGATTTACAGTAGAAATTGAATTAATAATTTATTCGACATTTAAATGACAAAATGACGCAGATTACATGGTATGCAAGTACTTTATACGAGAAGGATGCTAACGGAGAATCTTAAATGGCTGCTGTTGCCATTTTGATGACATGGAAGCCCACAACGATAGCATATTTTTATATTTTGGTAGAGTTGCCTAGCGACTAATTGAATCCTTCATGAACGTTGTGTATGACGCGGAACTGTACGAGCGGAAGTTTTCTGTTAAAGAGATGAATTCAAAGTTTGTCGTTCGTTCTATCGTATTCTTACTCTTTGCCTCAGCTTGTCTTGTTTAGCGGGTATTCGTTTTCAAAATTCTACTTTCTTCGCGCCAAAGGTCATCATCATCATCAATCAATTTATTTTGTTCGCGTATTCAACTGAATACATACATGCCAGTTGCCAATAAATGGTACGTTTTAGAGAATGACGAGTTCTAAAATTTACAATAAAAATAGTTCAAAGTAGCATAAAACAAAGGGAGAAGCCCAATTAAAAAGGCATGCGGTAAAATAGGGTACGAAAAGGAGACGGGAAGACACATTAGAAAGGCCGCAGTAAAAATAGTTGCCAGTTAGATGAGAGTTTTGAGTTTGTTGATAAGTACATCATCATCATCATTTAATCTGTATATCCGATAAGCTAATGCCAGCTTCGTTTTACTCAGCAGATGCAGAGCTGCTTTTTATTACATGCAAGTTGTTTTAGTATTGAGACTGCGATGACTGAAAGTTTAAAATACTTGCAATTACCGACATTGATGTTCATTCAAGATGGTTCCTCTGTACTAGCCATTTATAGAGAACCTTCACCCCTGAGGCATTAAAACCTGTAGCTTGTTGGAAGCGATGGTTGTTAATATGGGACAGGGTTTTATTTAATTGAGAGATTTTTAAGGGATCAAGATACAGACATGACGTCATATACCAATTTTTGCTTGTGATTCGGACCCTTTTTAGGCAGGAACTAGTATAATTATGTAGTGTAGTGTTATCGCCTGTTCAGGTCTGTTCATTCTTAGCATGAAAGTTGACCTCTGGATGACCAATGCAGTGGCAAGATGGCGTCATGTTATCGATATGTGTTTGTTTCGCTGGTCCACTCCCCATCTATTTGGAATCTGTCATACCCCACTGCTCAGTAAATGAGAAATACTCGCACTCAAAAGAAAACTGTTTTTCGTGCATAGAAAGCTGCTATGCATGACAAGTTATTAAATGTCTCTTAGATTGTAGCGACTCGACTGATCTGGAATACCTGCTCGAAGAATGAATACTGAATATGCTTTGAATATAGAACCGGCAAATTGAAGGGTAAAGTTAGGCTACTATGGAATGGGCTCCGGTTTTGTTTCCTACAGTTTGTTTCCCTTATATAAATAAAATTTCTGAAGTGCGTATTTTAGTTCCCTACAAATTTCCTCCTCTGTCTAAAGTCATTGACTCACTCCCGATTATGTGGACTATTTTGGGCTGTTTCGCATGAGTTCACGAAGGTCAACCAAATCTGCTATTAGGGTCATTGAAGAGTGAAGACAGCGAAAACACCGATGTTTTTAAGTATAATTATTATTTAATTACTATATATTGCACGTACACGATTGAGTATGAGTCAGAAGTACACTGTGATATCATCATCGATGAAGATACTCTGTGCAAACTCAGACATATAAGGCCTCGTTCAATGTCGGCAGTCCGCTTGTTGAGTCTCGACAAACAGAATGCGGTTCACCTCTTGCAGCGTTCCATCTAGCGGATTGCCCTTGAGCTGGAAATCGCCATTCACGGTACGAATAATGTAGCGGTTACTTTATTCAAAATCCAGTTTATTGTTGAAATGTTTAAAAAGCTCCATCGAATGAACTCCATGGCAACATCCGTCGTTGCTCTTGACAACTAATCGTGGTCATGCTTTTCGTAGCATGTTTCCCCTCTTCTTCTGTGCAAACTCAAGGCTGAGCTTTCTCTTTCTCTGTACTGCCCTTCCCGTTATCTCATTCCGTTGAGATAATACTCTTATTGATTATGCTATCTACAGAAACAAAGCGGCTTTGACTGAGTCAGCGGCGTGTTGTCTGCAACAAAGTTTGCACTTGTTGTGGACGTCGCTTGAATGAAAACGTCACTCGATGCAAACAAATACCCCAACGCGGAGAAAATCTCAGAGTGAGTCACAGTCTCACACGGTATCTGTAATTACAAGCTCATATCTTCTCTTTGTAACCTACTTGGAAACAAATACGGAAACTTTGGGGGAGAGCACACATTCACACTGGAGTATCGTGACAACAAGCAGGTCTTATCTGCCAAGTTCCAAAACGGCTGAATTTGAAAGCACGAAGAGAAATGGTTGACTTTGGCAGATTCTGAGGATAGCATGCAGAACTTTAACAAGGTATGTATGTGCCTCACTCTGTTTCTACATACTCATTTCCTTAGGACGAGGGAGCAAGGGAAGAAAGCTTGTTGAACATTCTCGAGTTGTTGCGTGCGAATGAATCTAATATGTAATACTTTACAAGAGTATCAAAACAAGAAAAGATTGCACGTGCAATTTATAAATCGAAAAAATTAATTCCTGATCAGCTGTCAACGCCAAACCAACGGCAAAGCTTGTCCTTTATGCTTGTGACATTTGGATAATCTACTTTAGACTTGACAGGGCTATGAGTGGTTCTGTTAAATCCTTGAAGTATTTCTTGCTGGACTGAGGTGTTTTATTCGTTTGTTTCTGCGACAGGTAGTTCAGTGAATCTCGAGCAGAGTCAAGTGTTGTTCAATATCAGGTCTTGCTGCAGCATCATGATATTTTTCGCTACAAATTGACATCACTTGCCTATTCTATACCATTTTTATCCAAAAACAAAAGGCGTGATACTAACAGAATTTTACTTGATACTTAATGGAAGACGCATTTCTTCATAATCGAGCTGCCACAAGAAGAGATTTATTTACAGGAACTAAGTCCCTTTCTAAGTCATGAAAAAAGAGCTACAGAAATCCCGCTGTACTCTCACATCGCTACTGTTGCTAGGAGATCATTGAATATTCATTGCCGTTAATGGGAATTCCCCATCAAAAATTCAATTTCTCTGAATAATTATTATAATGACGAGCTGGGGTCTGTCTACAATGGAGAAACATAACTAGCTTACACAGCTGAGCAATTTTACGTAGGCAGAGCAATATGACTCAAGGGGATGGAAGCCGTCTTTAGATACCATAGCTCGAGATTTGTGATTGCAAAACTTTTGTTTTCGGATTGATTTGCGATATATTTACTTTTGCGCGTGGCCTTATGCACAAATGTCGAGTTTTCTGCTAGTGTATTTCAAAAAGCTGTTGACCACATGTTGTACTTCACTTCAGTACGTTTAAAAACCCAAGAGAGGCAACTATATTGCTAGCAGGTTGCGGATTTATATGAAAATTTATATTGTTTATTCAGAGAGAAGAGGACCAGTGTGAGATTTACATTCGTTGGCTGAACGAACAACTATCGAAAAAGCCAGACACCAGGGTCATACGTGACTTAGGCAAGGACATGAGAGATGGCGTGGCATTCTTGCAGCTCATTGATGTGATTGGTGAGTCGAAGACTTGAAATGGCAGATATCCATCCGATGAATATCGCATGAACTATCGCCGAATCAAGATAAAATCAGCTTCTGCTTCTGGAATATTAACTTTGGAAAAAGTAACCAATAATATATTACATACAACCAATGATACAAATGCCGAATCAAGCAGCTAATTAGAAATAAATATGAAACTTAAAATCACCTCGAAAAAGCCTGTTGCTATATAATAATAATATAATAATATATTGCCTACAGTAAGGTAATTCCCAACCAATGGAAGGCAACGTACCTCCTTATTATTTTAATATCGACAATAAAGAACGAGGTTGAGCGTTAATGGTATATGAACCGACTTGCCGATGACACACGATTTTCAAATTCGTGAATCACGCTAGAAATACTTTACAGGAATTCATTGCTCATTCCGTTGACTCGCTTGAGTGCGTTATCTTTCAGCACGTGAGAGGCTGCCGTTGATTCCCAGTCCCCGTTCGTCGGCTGAGATGCGCGACAATGTCAGTACAGTGTTACTGTTCATGAACCGCAGAAGAATACGAATGCATCACACCAATCCAAGAGGTACTGTGCCGCAGTATGTAGTAAGACAGTCGTCGCATCGCATTGGGGCACTGGCGATGTAATCCAAACGGGTATTTTCTGATCTTCGAATACCATCTCTGCAATATCCAAACAAATCAACTGAAGAGTTATTGATTATCATAAATGCGAAAAAATCCTGTGGGGCTTCGATAATTAATCTTATTTTCGAAACTTAAGTATACAAATTTAACAAATAATTATGTTGCTCTTCAGTCACGCACAGCTGAACAACTAGTATCGCAAAAATCTCATTGTTAACAAATGTAAAGTAGCATACACTGACCTCCGCTTAATAAGCCACCTCTGAAAGGGGACGTCATTACTATAAATAACCGACCGTCTCTATATAGCCACATCGTGGTATGTGAAATAACGCTAATTGGAAAGAAAACTACGAAAGAGTCCACAGCGTCATTCACCCTTTATCATCTGCTATGTTCTCAACTGAAATAAAGTACAATAATCAAATCAAGAGACAATAAGAAGATGCCGGTAGGTTGCTCAACTATAGGACATATAATATCAGACAAATACACAACAGGTTATAACGATGGTGATAATACCTATGAGTAAACATTGCTATGCAGTTACTGTACAATGAACGGATATCATAGAGCGACAGACATGTCAATGGAGGCTAGCTTGACATAATAGTAACACATACAACAAGCAAATGACTGGTATGTTGTCGTTGCTCGAATACAAGAAAGTATTTGTTTTAAGTGCTCTCTGAGTTAATCGTGGAGAATAATAAGAACTTTCACTTTATTCAACATAATGATGTACACTATTGTCTATATATACAACATATAATTATGTTGTTTACACATAAAAAGTGTTGTACAATATTTAGATTTATCATTTTACCAAAAGTTGCGCCAGATAAACCTGTCTTAAGCGACCACCTGTAGTGTGACATCAGATGTGTTGAATGAGTATCAGTTATATACGAAGGAATCTTGAGTTTATTGAACCCTTGGGTATAGTCGCTTGCTGGCTTGACCGTTGAGCAGAATGTTGTCGATTCATTCTTTGGCCTTTTATGTAAGGGCAACTTAATTCTACCATTGAGTAGGTCACTTCAAAATGAATCATTAACTACGTCTCTCCTCTTTAGAAATCATTGATGGCAACTTGAAGGCAACAATGCGACTAGTATTGTCACTTGCAGCTCACTTCAAACCGATCAAACCAAAACGCGTCACGTTCGCTCGCATCGATAGCGTCGATCACGCTCAGGACTACAGCGACGACAACGACCTCAGACGCGTTCCTTCGACGGCCTCGCTGGTTGCAGACGCTGCCGTATCATTAGCAGACGCCAGCAAGGCAGCTCAGAGTTCTTGTTTGACACTGCCATACAATCCAAGGTAATCAAAAGCAGAGCTGCTCTGTGTTACACTTTACACACGCTGTAGCATCTGAATGATGAGGTTTGACGAGAATAGAAAGCAATGCAACCTAAACATAGCCAAGGACACTGTTGTACTACATTATTGCAGAAACATTTACACACATTTATAATAATAATTTCCTCCAGTAGCTCCTAAATCATGCACTGCCACGCTGAACTGCAGTGGAAATATGCATGACTGTGTTTGGCTTGATGGAAATTTGCATGAAATAGCGTCTGGTCTTCCAAATGTCGCTTCCCCTGTAGATACATTAATCACTTATCAGAGGCCTTCTTTGTGTGCAAGCTTGTCAAATATTACGCTTGAAGTCGTCTTTCTCGCCTTTAGACAGTTGCACTCTGGCCCTTCATCGCACAGGCATTCTTAAGTACGTCAATTTGAAACTTTGCATTCATCACGGCAAATTGTATAAAGTCAAACCTGTATTTGGGGCCACCTCTATAGAGCAGCCACCTGTGTATAAAGGCCACTCCTCATAACCCCAAAAGGATACTTTCTATAGAAATCAACCTGGACAGAAAGGCCACCTGTCTATAACGGTCATTCTTCTCAGGTCCTATAGAGGTGACCGTTATAGGCAGGTTTCACTGTATCTATTTCGTCTATTTCATCCCAAACAATTACAGGCACATGACGAGTCATTGCAAGACTGATCTCAATCGGGATTTGGAGAGATCGTTCAACGGCAGCATACACTCACGTTCCGGCTCATCTTCAAGCGGAACCTCGAACGGCTCCAGCGTACAATCCAGAACGAGGGTCACAGAGCAATGTGGATATGTATACGATACCGAGAGTGACAACTCAAGTCAAGGTGGAGACGCCAGCCCGCAGTTGCCGAGGAACGCAAACATCAAAAAGTCCCGAAACCCAGCCACGAGGTCATGTGATGGAACCAATCACATTTCAGAACATGAACAAGGGATTACGGCTCAAATGGATTTCATCAAGCGCCTCGAGGGAAGAAGGGTGCTTTTAGACGAAGTGAAAAGCACGCGTGATGCCATTCTGAATCTACAAGACATTGTAAGAACAACCATGATATTCCATTGATGCTTTGTATAACATGTCTATCAGATCAGTGGATTACTTTCACTAACTCAATCCAAATGACAACTATGACACACGATATAAGCATCAAGACAACTCTGTTCAAAAGTCCTGATCACTCCTTCGTCGTCTACCAATTGGTACAGCTATATATGCTATCATGTAAACGAGACTATTAGCATGTAAACGAGGCTACTAGCATGTAAACGAGGACTACCACTTTGGCACTACTTTTCGCTTTGATAACTAATATACCATCTGCGTGTAGCTCGATAAGAACGAACAGCGATAAGGAGAACAATGTCAAAGAGAGTAAGCCAATTTTTATCACAACGAAGCAAGTTTGTTTTAATCGTTCCTCGTTGCGTTTCGTTGTCTGTAGCTGGTTATGTTTCGTGAACTCGTGCGTGCTTTTTCCCTTCTGGCAATCAGCTGCTTCAGCAAGTTACCCTACGGAAGATACTTCGTCACTTATCATGTACAAAATACGTCTCATTTGTTATTTCTTCTCAGTATGTACTTGGTGACATAATGAAACTTTGCAAGATTATTAGCACGCTGTGTTGACTTCGATTGCAGCTACTACGAGGGAAAGGGGATGACGACGATTTATGCGAGGATAATTCCCTTCAGGCAGGCCATCATGTCAACGAAGAAGTGGTGAGTTCTTTTGACTTCTCTGATTATTTACTGTAGTGAACATCTACTAAACATAACTCAACGTGCTTTTTGCTGGACACGCTGTAGTTGTTATCACAAGCAATCAATTATCATCGACTCGAAATATATTTCTCAATTCTGCATGATTACTTGCAAGTCGACTTCGATTGCATAAAATTGCTATATCCGTCTTTGAAAATCTGCATATGTACAGTATAGAGTGATGGATAGCTTAATTATTTGAATATTGTAAGGTTTTCCGATAGACCAAACTCTACCATTTTATACGAAGCATAATTTATTTTTCGTAAAATTATATAAATTTTAACTAATATCCGTATAGTTGCTGTAAAAGTTAATATACTACATTAATAACGCAATCTGAAAGCTATACCAATAAATTAAATCTTTCAATCAACACAAGTATCTCTAATACATAAATAGATATATAATCATGCTAACAGCTAAAATATATCATACAGTACTTGCGTCAAAGATTGTATACGAAAAATAATACTACAGTAGAACAATGGCATGTAGCGGAAAATGTTCTTTCGAGGAAGGGCGTTGAGATGTTCCTCGTCCATTTGTTTAGCTAATATACTTTGTCTATTATGCTGTTTCATATTTACAGTAGGTCATTTGTTTGTAGCACATTTTATTAAACATGATCATAATGTCGCATAAGGTTTAAAATACAGCTGCAAACATTGCTTGATGACCTGCTTAGCCTTTCACAATCTCGTCTCCTCTTTCAGGTCATACTCAGAGCGAGGCTCACTCAGAGTGATCATAACTACGATATGCTCAAGGTGAGGCTCAGTCTCATTCTCCTAGAGGGAGATGTTCTATACCCTTGATGTGTTTATTATCTAATATCGTCACTGGTTGTCTTTTTGTACCAGAGAGAGCTGTCTTCTTGCAAAGAGGAATGCAACAAGCTGCAAGGCGAAAAGGTAAACTAAACGCAGCTCAGGACTTGTTGTAGAGGTTGCAGAGTGGGCTCAACGCTCTTGATGTTCACTCAGTGCGGATAATGAGTTACGAAGGAACTCAATGAGTTACTCAGTCCAATCACAGCGAACACGCAGAAATAATTATTTGTTCTATCACATGATCAAGAGGTTAACATTACAACGAGGCAATCCCATTATCTACGAGCAACGTGAATCTTGAAATTGAAAATACTGTCGTATTCATGCTGACCTACAAAATTGTCCAATGTAGAGTGGCTTGGTGAAAAGACTCGACAAAGAAGAGCAAGTTATCGTCGACTTGAAGTCGAGGCTACTCCGAAGTGAAGTCGACAAGAGCCGTGAGCAAGTGGTCAGCGGATGGATGACTCATCGCGATGAAGAGGTTGTGCACCTGCGAGACGACGTTACCACGCAGAATCAAATCATTTCACGTCAAAAACTAGAACTGCAACGACTACATCAAGAAATGATCACAAGAGATGATACCGAGGTAACTTAGAGCCGATTCAGGTTACAGTCAAACATGTATTAGCGGTCACCTCTATAAAGCAGCCACCTCTGTATAAAGGCCATTCTTCATAGCCCCATAATGACACTTTCTGTAGAAATCAACCTGGATAGAAAGGTCACCTGTCTATAAAGATCATTATTCTCAGGTCCAAGAGATGACCGTTATAGACAGGTTTCACTGTAATGTGATCTGCCCAGACAATAGGAGGCACTGAGACATGTACGTATGACATAACTGTTGTATTCTCACGATATAGCGATATTTGATATACAATATAGACGTTCTTTACAGTCATAATCAGGATTCTCCGAATAGACAACAAGGTAATACGATAGACATATTCATAATCACAACGACATACTGCCAAGTTAACAAGCACCCCACCGCCGAAACACTAACAGGAACTGCGCAATCACTTTAGCCAGTACGGAAACGAGATTACAATGTTCATAGTAACGAGGCACATTAACAGACATCAATAACCCGATATAATTATGACGAATTTCCTTGGACATTAAACCAACCTGATTGTCTGCACCTGCACACGACGACTGTTTATGGTATATCAAGGTTTTTAGTTGAGAGTTGAAGATGGCATTCTCACATCTCGGTATACTGTAGACAGCTGATAAATCACGATACCAAAGGCGATTGCGCATTAAAGGCCGCGATTCATTGGCAACAGCCCGCAGTTTCGATCGCAGATTTTTAGAGGAAATGCGTGCGGCATCAACACTATTGCCAGAAAAATTGAATTAATAATAAAATAAGAATCGTAACTTGGCATTTGTTTGAATTGTTTTAAGAAAATTTATTGACGTGTTTTGAATTTGAGATCAAATAGAGAGTAATCTCACTTAGATCTGCTCTGACAAATCGGCTTTCCCTTACAGTCACATCTTCTTCAAAGACTGAGCAACAAGGAACAGCTCGTTGCAAATTTGCAAGATCGAGTCAGTCAGCTGTCGCGACAACTCGAATCGGATTTCTCACAAATCACAATAAGCGACGACTCTTCTGTCTCCACGGTACGTACTGTTTCGAAATGTTTCCACATTGAGTGTGATTTTCATTGAGAGTCTAAGACAAATCTACTAGTACAATGAGACAGTCCAATTTGCCTTAATTGACGACCTGTCTTAACGACCACTTCGTCTAAAGAGACGCATGATGGCGACATCTATTGTAGGAGCTTCTACTTGCTGCAAGCGGCAACAAGTTCAAGCTCAAATGATTTAGGATAAGGCAGAGGGATGTAGGATATACAATAATAATAAAAGTTACAAGTGCACATGAGAAGACAGGAAAACAATTAAACATTGCTTTTAACATAACTAGTATGCATAGCAAAAACCCGTCTTAAGCGACCACCTGTTAAAAGACCACTTCCATTTGTCTTTCGGGTGACCATGCGCAATGCGTAAAAACTGATGGCAGTACAAGTGTTAAGACATCTTTGACTTTACGGATGATAAGTCAGCATGAGAGGGGGATAAAATAAGGATTTCAAGTGACTATCTTTGCCGGAATTTAGTCTACTACGGCGTTATGTCGTGTATACAAATCAAATTCAATTATTAGACCATCCCATCGGATAATGTCTCCATGTTGCTGAATTATTATCATAACACTGTTTTAATTTCGTTTGTCACCATATTGGCTTTGCTAAATTCAACTTCCTTAAATGTCCCATAAACTCCTTTACTAAATGGTATTTTAGGTTCACAAGCAGGAGGACATTAACCGGGTTCGACTATTTCAATCTGTCTTTTTTTATCTGAACAGGGATTAATATCAACGGGTCTTACAAGCAAGGGAAATGATGCTTGCAAACGACATGAAAATGTCAAGATGTCAGCCATCTACGCCAGCCAAGGTAATTACCATCAATCAGGAATTTGATTGATTGATATAATTATTTGCATGATAAATATCATGACAGGCAGATACAGGATAGAAATTAACTATCACTTATAAACAGTCTAAAAGTTAATTAACAACCTTTAATTTACAAACTTTTGACAAATCTACCGAGTTTAATCTATGTTTGAATGAATGCAATGATTTTGCAAGCACGACTGTTTCAGGCAAATAGTTCCACCATTCAATGACTCTGTAGCAGAAAGAGTGTTTAACTATGTTATTGACTGGTATGACACGATGTAAAAAACTGAGGGCATGACTGCGTGTTGTTGTCCTTCTGTTGCTAGTGGTTGCTAGGGTAAAAGAATTTTGAAATTATAGGAAGATGATCGAACCTATACATGTTCCTTAGCCCCATGGAAGTAGGCACGACGGCGCTGCTAGCTTCAGTTACTTCACACGGAGTCTTAAATGTAATTCTATCAAGTTCCTTTTTGAGCGACTGGAAATATTGTTGGAATTTCATACTTTTCCCCGTTTTAACTCCCAGTCTCATTATTCAGCTTATCATATATATGTCTTTATTCATCTCTTTTTTCAAATACAAATGTTAATTAAAAAACACTAATACACTAAACGATTACTCAACTTGGGCGAATGTGCCGCGCACACTCTCGGCGTTCCCGCGCTGGATGGCCAAGCTCAAGTTTGCTATAAACTCCACCTTGCTCGTGCCACTCATCCTAGCCCCTAGATCTTCAACGAAGGCCTTGGCTGAAGGGCCAAAAGCGCCAAGCGTTTCAATAGCAATTGGTGTGAATAAGAACTGTTATAAGGTTTGTTATATTGAATACTAACTAGTTATTATTTCTTATCAGTCTGATAGTATTGGCTCAATTCGTGACGTGAAGTTGCGCATTCCATATCTTTTTCATTCCGGCATTTAATCCAAATAAATGAAGTACGCAAGTAATGGCCGTACAACATAACAAGTTTGACAGACAAGTCTAGCAACGTTTGAATCTTTGCCAAAGGCGTGCATGTAGACTAGAAGACGAATGTCTTATTACATATGATCGATGAAAATTCGACAGTTGAAGACCGTTTACGTGGCTATAGGGTTGTATGACTGTGGTTGTGTCTGACTTGTTTTTCCTGCCAGGATCGTCAGTTTTACTTTCGAATTTTTTTCAGATTCGTTGATTCTGTGAGCAGCCGGGCCATTTCTTCGTATCGGACCATCACAAAACTAGTTGCGTCTAGTGGACGAATCATCAAACCAGCGCTGCAGGAAACATCTCTACCAGCTGGTGCCTTGGTCAAATCAATGCATATAACTATACTTCGTTGGTAACTACGGAACTACTGTGTAGGAAAACAACTTCGAAATAGTTACAATGAAGTGGCAACAAGAAATTCTCAAGAAAATTGTCGCCAAAGGATTGCTTCAAGCGACGATTGAATCATTTTATAATTATTAAGGTTAATATGAAATACAGTATAAGAATTGTTCATTCATTGGGTTATATCACTTGTCTTTTGATTCATTAGTCATTTCCTTTCGAATCAGTTTTAAACGGCAAACTCAACCGTGTGATTTAGCGTAGGAGACCATGCAGCTATGTCCGGGATCATTTTACAGGAAAGTCATCGGCTATTAGGATCACTGCAAGGCATCTCATTTGTGCCAACGGCATTAAAAAGCATCACGAGGCTGCACCGCCGCAATGAATTCCCGTCAAGATAACGAGCGAGTATTGTTTTTTTTTGCCTCAAATTCAAACGGTGCTTCTTCAAGTTTCAAGAGCGGTAAAGATGTTAAACAACTTCTTTACAAGGCCAAAACCGGCGCCAGTAAATTATCTACGTTAGGGAAAAGAGCCGCTTTTAACTGCTGACGGCATAAAAGTCGTGTGTCGGACGTGTATTATTGAACAATTAGGTTTGATAGTGCCGCTGTAACGGTGTGACCACCTGGTTTCAAAATGCGGAAACTTTTGGCGACAGACAGCAGACAGAAAATACTGTGATACCCCTCCGAAACACGTGCATTTTGTGTAGATGTTGATCTCGTTTTCAGAAGAAGGCGATTTTTTAACACCCATCCAAAGCCGCGTTGCTTTCATGTCTCTTGACTGTCTTATCCCTCACTCCTTGCACCATTGATGGCTGTTACAACAGTGTGGCTCTTTGACTTACCGATTCATCGCCATTGTTAGTCACGTGGGTCTGTCAAAGGCCTCCGACAGGCTTTGCGGCACGACGGTCAACAGTTTGATGTCATGGCGGCCATTGGCAAGCTGAAGGACATCATGCAGATGCATAAGGCAACTGTGTCGTTGCTCGTTCTGTCGCTGCCTGTTCTTCTCTGAATCACCTACCCATGCCAACAGAAACACGAGGGGTTTGAAATGATAAACTTATAGAAACTTGGCTGTTTCGACATCAGTAGCCGGAGATTATTCAAAGATTGTTTACAATTCGCGAAGCCGTCTCATACTTTCTTCGTTCTTCTCGGTCAATGGTTCTTGTTCGGATTTGACTTGTGGTCATATTCAAGCCGGTCTAAACTACACGCTCTCACGCCATTTCTTGGATCGGTTGCTGTGTTGCTTTCAAAGGTGGTAAAATTTGTTGCCCGGTCAAAGCGGTAAAGACGTCATTGATTGTTGTGAGATTGCATTCCTGCCATTGCGTCGAGTGCTTCTCCTTCGGCGGCTATTATCGTCGCCTTTCGCCACTACTTCGTAGCATCTTTCTTGCAACGTTGGAATCTGAAGCGAATGGCAGACGAGTCTATCTGACTTACAATGGCCAGTGAATGTGAAGGTAACCTAAACGAATTGTCTGTGTAACGAATTTGTAAATGATTGAAGTTTGGGAGACTCCGTCAGCAGTTTCAAGGCTCCGTCCTACTCGCGACTCATTTTTGTTGCAGACGACATCCTTGATAGGAACATCAGTCACTTGGACCGGGAAACACCAAGGTAAGATTAAAGCCGTGCTCTATTTGTCGTAACAGTTGCAGAGCAAAATCGATCTGGGTTAGATGGTGGTTGTGATTACATTTGGCGACATGCACTGGCTTGCAGCTGAATGCAAACCAAACAGTTGACTCGCAGCCACAAAATTTAGCTGATTCGAAATATTCGATGAAGATTCGTGCTTCATATGGTTGTCTGTAAAGAATTCCCAACTGTCATGGCCGATCGACTGATGTCTAGAAGCTGAAACACGTCTGTATCCGTTCTCACTGCGTGTCCTCGAGTTAAAACTGAGCGCTTTTGTGAAAATATTTCAAGCATTTGGACTGACTTCTCAGCTGGTTCTTGATCCTCTTGAAGAGTCAGTCAATTGACTGTTGCAGGAGTGAGTCACAGACTTACGGCATTGTGCACGTTGTGTGTATATGCGCGATTGTGTCGAAGGCAATTGTTGTTCGTTGTCTGGCTGCCGCACCTGCTGAGACGATCCAAATACGAACTTGGGTTACTAAAAGACCAATATAGCTCTGGTAGAACGTACTAAATCGTTTAGCTTTCATTCTACCAATTAGACTCAGGCAATCACTGTGCATGGGAGACTCAACTTGTTGAGTTAATCATCAATTTATCATTTACATAATTTATTATTGTATGTAATCAGCTAATTTCCTGTAATACGGTTTATGTTTCCTTGTGTTATTTACTGCACGGTTGAGTGCATTTTCTTATTCTGAAAGATCAGTCAGCTAATCCCCAATCCTTGTTTTAAAATGAAAAATGGTTTGATGTCATGTTGCTTGGGTGGTCAAAAGCTCGCAATCTGCACAGCCATAAATACAGTGTGGGCTGCACGACTAAGTTGAGCCCCAGCAGCTGGAAGTTAAATCTACGAAACTATAAGTCTCCATTCTGCTTAGTCATCTACTGCTCTAGTTCTGTAATTTTCTCTGCTTTCCTCGCTAATCTCAAATTCACTTTGTTTGATTTTCCAAATTGAACAAAATTTGAACACAGGTTTCAATGCAAGGGAAGATGGATCCCCCTGGGCCTATCAACTGACTTCACTTGTAGTTTGTTGCCTATAGCATGTGCAATATTTTCCAGGCAACATTTAAAAGCTGCTTAGATGTGTAATTAATATCAGATGATGCTAGACATGTCGCCACCTGCTGCTTGATCCCGAGAATCGATGGTTTGGGTAAAGTCAGAAGAGGATATCAGAACATCAATATATGCAAGAGAAAATTCCCGTATAAATGTGTGGCTGTGTGCTGCTTGGTGCTTGGTTTGGTGGTTGGGGCTTACTAATAGTTACTGGCAAATGGCAGCAGCTGCAGTGGTCAACCTGCCACCATTTGTAACTAGGCACCCGTCACACTGCTCTGTCAATGAAAATTTTAAAACTACGTACTGTTACAAGGTATTTTATTGTGCACAGTCAAAATAGAAATATTAGTTATATAGCAAAGAGCAGTTTTCTGTTGCCGGTATGTAGATTCTGTTACATTTTGCTCAGATTATAAAAAGCCTTGACAGCAATTTTCAAGGGGAATAAAATTGAGTTTTTACGTTGCATCAGTGTCTGTCATTTCCACTTCTGACATTGTTCATACCGTTGTGCTTGTGAGGATATTGTAAATCTGTGGCAATTGTGAGCGTTTTTATACGTCTTGTATATTCCAGGGGCAATGTTTCAGAAGAAGACAATGTCACTCCAGCATACATGCCAAGCAAGACAGCTCAAAGTACAAAGTCACCCTTATCACCGCACAAGCTAGTGAGTTGACAAAACAATATTGCTATAGTGCTTGCAATGTGCCATCTCTGTATTTGTTTGAAATTATCGTTGCATAAAAAAGCGTCAGTATTTAATTGTTAATGTATTGGCTTTGGTTGAACTCTAGAAATATCGCCGACTTGTCTTTATTTCTAGATAAAGCAGTACCCTGAACCACCCCAAAGTCATTGGGAAGGTCCTCCAATGAAATCGCAGGTTCCACCTCTGTCGGTTGCCAATCAACCAGGTCATATAATCCACAATCCAGGAGAGATGGCCAATCGTCATCATGGGCAACAGTTGCCAGCCATGAACGGCTCACCTTTAATGAGGCGAAATGTCATGATGAACCCGCCTGCTGTTGGCTCTCCCTCGCTTCCTATGAAAGCTGGCACGGGTGCTCGCGCTGTCACATCAAGCAGCAGTGGTGGGCTATGGCCACGTCATGCCGTAGTATCACAGCCAGTGTACAATAAGTTTGGACATAAACCGGTTCCTTCGTCTGCTGGCCCTGTCCCTCACGTACCTGTCGTCATGCACAATGGAGGCAGATACGACGTTGATGCAGCTACAGGAGGTTGCCACTGTCACACTTGCTTAGGACACAATGTCAGTGGCACAGACTGTCATGCCGCTGCTGCATCTGCAAGACGCCACGCGGAAGACAAGATTCTGCTGAAGTCAAGGGAACTAGACCTATGTTGGCAGGAGGAAGAGTACGACTGTGTGAAGGTACGTTTCCAGCGACAAACATGATGATGTATTCTGTTTCCACTCAACTCTTACTGCTATCTGCCAAGGCTTGTGAAATTAAAATATCATGCAAATTATGGATGCAAGTATGAATTAGAATATGACTAGCAGCAAATGGTTTGGTCATGAAACCTCAACTAGTAGTTGATAGAAAATTAAAAATCGAATAAGATCAAACAGGTTCAATGTAAAGAAGATGATTCTCAAAGCATTGGTTATTCTTTAACGCAGTAGATCGGCAGGTTTGCTCAAGACTAAACTGTAAGTGTTCTTCCAGTTATAATTACTAAACATTGTTTACTGACCTTATATCTTTATTTGTTGCTATTACATAGTTTCCACGTTACCGGTAGATGTCTTGCGTCTCATCTATTGTCAATTTTAGTGCATTATTTCTGTTCAGTATTTACATGCATGGATTTTCAAATGTTGCAGGACTTTACTGGGAATGATCGCAGTAGAGAGATCTCGTACGGAAAGGACAAGATCCCATTTGGTGCTCCAGCCAGACGACAAATGCCTGTCACATCTAGTTGGCAATATCGGGAAGAGGAGCTAATCAAGGTAACGCAAGAATGTATAATTGCCTTTGCTTCGTATTCAAGTTGACCCTGAAAGCTAGTTACTTGCACAGGCATGGTTTATAGAAGAATGATGATTGATGCTAATATCTTGTAAAGTCAAACCTGTATTAGTGGCCACCTCTATAAAGCAGCCACCTGTGTATAAAGGCCACTCTTCATAACCATAAAGTGATACTTTCTATAGAAATCAACCTAGACAGAAAGGCCACCTGCCTATAAAGGTCATTTTCCTCAGGTCCCAAAGGTTGCCATTATAGACAGGTTTCACTGTAGAAAGGTTTGAACAAACAGATAGTTCTGAATGAATGCCACTTAACTTGTCAAGTTTTTTGATGATATGTCTAGGTTTTTTAGTATGTAGATGACTAAATTGTGGTTATTTTGACAGAATTACACATGTGTGGACTATGGACAAGAACTTGGGTCACGAATCCCTTCGTCTGAGAGAATCAGCCTCACACCTCCATTTGTTGAATCAGTAAGTAGCTGCTGCTGAAATAGTTGTGTACGCTCCACGTGCACAGTAAACGAGGCAGTTAGAGCCAATATTTTTACACATTGTTTACTTATATTTTCAGGGTTGTGAGACACCTGCCCCTGTAATTGAGGCCCCAGAAAAGCAACCAGAAATTGAGTCTAATGATAGGCAACAGCCTCAAGCAGTATTTGAACAAGGTGGAAGTTTGGGTCATCCAACACAGGCATTTGGCAGGCCAAGGCAAAACTTGACAAGGCAGCAGCCACCCCCTTTGCCCAGGGAAGACTATGGAGATGCTGACTCAGTCAAGGTAAACAGTGTTTCTTGTCAACGCGCGTCACATAACGTACAGCACAAAGAATGGCCCGATAGTTGGATTGCATTGAGTAAATAAGCACTGTTGAAGAGATACGTTGTAACTGTTAACACAGTTTGCTCAATTTTAAAGATTGGACCAACACGGTTCATTGGTTTGTGATGTACCTGTGTCTGTGTGTAAGATCCTTAGAGTATGAGAGCTTCAATAGTTATGGTATTGGCGACATCAGTCAGCAGGTCCTGCCAAAATGCTGTTCGCATTGCACTGTGCCTTCCAGAACACTCAATTACATTTCATATTTCATCCCAAATCAACAGATTATTAGTATTTGAAGAGTTGACTGTACGTGAAACATTTCAGACAAAATGCAACCAAAACTCGCCAAGAATGACAATTGTTATTTCATCTCTCCTTCAGGACTATTCACTTGAGCCCCGAAGGCAGCAAGAATTATCGTCTCGCATACCTTCTTATGAAATGCTTTATTTTACGCCACCCTGGACGAGTGAGAACAATTCGGTAAGTTAACTAATTGAGGTAGATTAGAAGGGTTCCTTCGTTGTGTCTCTAAACTTTTAAACCCGCAAGTGAAAAGGCCAACAGTATTGCTGTCACAGCCAAAAGTACAGTAGCTGCCACCAATCATAGATAAATATGTCAATAGTAGTTAAAAGATTGAATACGAAGATACTAGCAGGCTCCTACATTATAAAAGGTTAATACAATTAGTTAGAGCTATAATATTGTATGTATATGTCAATGGCTAAAGCGGCACAAGATTCTTGCCGCTCGAGGTTTCACGCTACTGTGACCGTTAGATCAAAAATATCTTTTATATGTTATGGTAAGTGTATGTTTTTAATTTTTGTATGTATGAAATATATTTCATAAGGTTCAAAAATAGACAAATTCACACATATATTAAGTACGGTAGTAAATAATTCAGGTCCTACCGTATGCACTGTGCTTGGTTTTGAGAGATGTACCTATCATACTGTAGTCCAGCTCATTTGCAGATAGCTTCTGTTAAAAAAAGTAAGCAGGTGTATTGTGAGACCATTAATGAGTTAGCCTTGATGCGATTGCTTGAGGGAGGCTAAGCTATATGGTACTGGTTTGTACATAAGCATCTCAGGCAGTTGTGACATCCACAGCATGTTGTCTTACTCTTTCCCTGATTGCATCTTATTTTTATCCAGGGGGTCCACACTCCTTGCCTGCAAGATCCTGGCATTAGAAAGACAAACACGCCTCCCTTATCCACTGCCGTTGTGACATCAATAGCTCCGCCTGTTCAGTCCATGCCGTGTACGTCGTGCCACCCAGCCTGGGAGTCGGCAGCTGGAGATGGGGACATGAATCCACTGCGAAATAAAGAAGTCATGGCCCCTGATTCAGTTAGGGTGAGTTGGTATCTATTTGATGGCCTTGTTGGAGTTTTCCCAACAGAGCAACGTCATCATGAAGAAGTGATTCCAGCATCTACCATATATGTAATAGCTGCTGATAACTGGCATTGGATAAATGGTTAAAGTCTGTCACACAATCATCGTAATCATTTGTGGAGAGATCCCGTAACAATCCAAGCTTTATTCAGGGAATTTAGAATCATTGCTTTATGTTCTTGAAATGTAGCATGGTCACCACCTTAGATGATGTTTTACATCTTATCACTTGTTTATTTTGATGGATGTATAAGACATTGTCCCTGTTCAATAATTACATGCATGCGTTTACCATGCAGAATTTCTCCATTGGTCATCTGGAGCAGACGTCTCGCATCCCATCTGATGAGCAATTGTGTCTCACTCCTCCCTGGGTTGAGGATGACGAGGATGATGATCAGCAGGCAAGCTTGGTGCGTACTTTGTGGCATTATCTCTTTGCAAATGTACAATAATACATCATGGGCATCTGCATTTATGTTGCTGCCGTGTTAAGCTGTTTTTATGCACTTTACACACAGAGATTGGCTTCATATAAGCTGTTCGGGAACTATAATGGTCATAAGTATCTGAATATGAGTATAATTTTATTTAATCACGAAAAGCCAATCGAGAGAAAGCATACAAAGTGAACAGTTTTAGTAAGTTATAATCATTGGCTAGGTCGAACAGGGTTATACCATTTCTGCTTACTTATTTCGGAATCCCCTCAATGATAGCTACATTCTACAATGATATTAAGGATGCAAGAATTGAAAGAAGGCGTTAAAACGTCGCTATTGTCACATTCTGATACCAACATGAGACAAAGCAGTTGAAGCAGTAGTTCAATTAGTTGTATTGTTTTGAAACGCAAAATTAAAATTACGCAAGAGTATATTATTAGCAATACAGCCTTGATGTCCGCTCCTGAAAAACCCACCCTAACTATTGCACAATGGAATCTAATGTGCTAACCTCGGCATGTCTTTATTATCTTGATTTTATTCAATGAACATTTTATGGCTTTAGGCACCTGCATTGACCTTGGAAGAGCGCCGGGTGATTGATGAGCAAACTAGAAATGTCCGTTTGACAGAGCAAGAGGAACAGGCCAGACTGCTGCGGGAGCAACATGCGCGCACACTTGGAGAGCAAGTGCAAGATGTTCCAAATGCCTCTGCTGCTGGTGCTGCTGGTGCGGTTGTACTGCCAGGTCGAGACAGCGGCTTCTGCAGCGAACAAGATCCACAACAACAACAGCAGCAACAGCAGAACCTGCTTCAGCAACTTCAGCCACAGCGCCAAGAGAGTGTTGTACTACAGCAGACAGAGACTGAAAAGGTTGGCATCAGCCGTCAATTCAATTCAACTTCTTGCATGTTGTTATGATTAATATAAAGTACAGTCGACTGACCACGCGTTGTGATGTTACTCGTTTCAGCCAAGTGATTGTACGCCCATTTGTGCAGCCAGTTATCCTGAGAAGTCTCAGAGTAGCAATACTGCCCAGCGTGCACCGCGTCCTGTGGGAACGGTTGCTAGGAAACATTCGTGGTCGTCACGTGACTCTGGCGCATCTAATCACACTGATATCTCCACCGTTGTCAATCTTCCCACCTCAGTGCCAATTACAGCACCTGGTTCGCCTGAGCCCGACGGATCTCCAGACGATGCTTCATCTGTCGCTGACAGTGCCAAAGACAGCGGCCATGTCATTCGCACTGACATTCGACCCGTTGGTCCAATGCCGGGACAGACGCACATTCCTGGTGTTCACCAGCAGTATGTGCCACAGCCGACCTATGCCTACCCACCAGCATCGTACTACCATAATCAGCCGCCTGTGCCCTACCACCATGCAACCATGGCGAATTGTCCACTGCCGCCTGCTCAGCTACCACTTCATCGCCAGCCGATGTACCACCACCCTCAGCCTACTGGAGAGCTGTATCACCACCCCACCTCACAGCCGCCTACAAGCGGTTATTACGATGGCCGTTATGGCATGCAGCGTGCGCCAGGACAACCGGAGATGAGTCCTACCATGGGCCACCGTGGAGTTGTTCACCAGACCAGTCCTGGCTACGACAAAATGGATCCGTATGCTAGCCGATTTGCCTACAACGATACCGCACCGAATGATCGCCAATTACCCGGCACAGCCCCAATGGACATCAGACCACTCCAGGTGAGGGACTCACACACATTGAGATTGATGTGTGCCTGATTATGTAGCTCATTTTGAAGGTCATCTCTTGTAACATGTGGTCGCTTAAGACAGATCAGGCTGACTGGACTGTAAATTGATAGATGCTTGGTTTTTCTTTTAGACCGTCGATTCGTCGAACTTCGACCGGAGTGTCAGTCGCAGCAGTCTGCTACCGCATCGCGAGTCACCGCCCGTCGCCGACGGTGTGGACACGGCTAGCGTGGTGAGCTTCGCCAGCGCGTCATATCAGAACATCGATTCGAAAGTGGACATGGTGTCGTCTCTACTCACTATGCTTGGCACGCATGACAAGGACGATATGGCCAGCACCATGGTAGCCATGTCCAGGAGCCCCGACTCATGTGCCGCCATGCGTCAGTCCGGTTGCATCTCACTACTTGTCAATCTCATTCACGATCCCAATTACGAGGAGAAGGGCATCAACTGGAAGGCCAGAGGGCTCGCCGGTAAGTGTGGTCCTGCATTCTGTTGGCTAGGCTTATAAAGATACGCGATCTAGATGTAGAGCATACGCACCTCGAGGTTTAATTGTATGCAACATGTTAACCATGGGTGTGTTATGTTACTTGCAGAGGAAGCCTTGGACAACATCGTGCATTGCGGTGCGGCCGATGACCGTCGTTCGCGTCGTGAGGCTCGCATCTTACGACTGCTGCAGATCGTACGCACCCACTGCGAGGCGGTGTTGATTGGTCGCGAGAAGTACAAACCACGTCGCGGTGCACCTCCGCTGCGCCAGAACGGCCCTGCCAACGCGGTGTTAGCCCTTATGAAGATGGCCGTTGAGAAGGAGCACAAGGCGTTGATCTGTGAGATGGGTGGGCTGCAAGCGTTGTCAGAGTTGATTTCCGTCGATTGCAAGGCCAACAGCCGCCGATTAGACGCATACAGCATTGGCCTACGCAAGTCAGCCAGCATGGCCCTCATCGAGCTGACGGTCAACGACAACCACAACAAGGCCGTGTTCTGCTCCATGCGCAACAGTCTAAATGCCGTCGTTGGACAATTGCAATGGACAGAAGAAGAAGAACTGGTCCAACTGACAGCACACATCCTGCGCAATGTCTCGTGGAAGGTGGACGACTTCTGCAAAGAGCGACTGACGCAGGCTACCTGTGCTCGGGCACTGATGGAATGCGTTCAGCGGTTGTCTACTGAGGTTGCCATGCGCAACGTACTCTGGGCCGTCTGGAATTTGTCTGCACACTGCCACGAGAACAAGAGTCAAGTGTGCTCTACGCCCGGTTCGCTGCAGTTCCTCTGCTACGCGTTGAATTATCGCTGTCAGAAGGGCACCTTGGTCATTGCAGAGAGCGCCGGTGGCATCCTACGCAACGTGTCGTCGCTGATCTCCAAGCGACCGGACTACCGCGAGATCCTTCGCTCACAAGGATGTCTGCAGACACTCATCTCCCATCTGCGCTTGCCAAGCACAAGGATCGTATCCAACGCCTGTGGCATATTGTGGAACTTATCGGCTCGCTCTCCGAAAGACCAAGAGATGCTGTGGGAGCTCGGCGCCGTGTCCGTCTTGAAGACATTGGTCAACTCCAAGCACAAAGGCATCTCGTCGAGTTCGGCGTCAGCGTTACGTAATCTGTTGCGCGTCAAGCCTGGCAGTAGCAGTACGGACACTGAGTCTTTGATGTCTTACCGACGACGTCACACGGCGAACAGCAGCAACGCACTTCCAACGCATGAAGACGACCGCCAGAGAACGACTTTGTCGTCACGCAGAAGCACCGCTAAGGTAGGCGCATGGCGCAACGCCTTCTTAGCGGGCGACAACGGACGCGGCGGATCAAGTGGCGTCCGTCGATCCGACTCTCAACCATCCAATGGTCCTTACCACAATGGTTACTCAGATGCCGCACAACAAGCCATTGGGTATCCACCGCCTACGCAACGAGAGCAGCCACGATACAACAACGCCTTCCTGGTGGAATCTGCTCACTCGATCGGTGAAGCTTACGGCGGCAGTGCACCCGTGGTCGGTGAACAGCCTCAACATGACCGAGTATGGCATCCGACACCTACCACAGACCGCGTTGCCCGATTTCAACCGCCTGCAATGCAACACGCTGACAGCTTCAGCTCCAGTTCATCCCTTGCGCCATCCTCCATTGCGCCGACGCGACACCCGAACCGAAGGCAATCGCTGCCGAAAGAGCAACTTCGGCGTCCCAATCCGCGTGCCAACGGTCTGTTCAAGCACAGGAGATCCGTTTCTGACAGCTTTCCCGATTTCAATCCTGCCCAGACCACCGCACCACCGCCTCCTTGTCATGCTGAAACCGATTCAGAATTGTATAACTACGAAGGGAGACATCTTGCTTACCACACCGCTGGCCGAGCTGCTGCCGTAGACAAGAAAATCCCACAACACCAAGCATCGAAACCAACAATTATCGACAAGAGAACACACAGAAAAGTGGCTGCCTCCTACAACGATTGCATGTTGTCACTGATGCACGACACGGTGGCCCGCGTACAGCAGCCTATCACCGCTACTGCTACCACATTGTTGTCTGGCGTCACGGCAGATGTATCACCACCTAAAGCCACGGCCGAAATGCATCACGTTGAGATCCGCCAAGCCATTCAACGACGATCGAATGACACCATCGCAGACGCATGCGCTGCACCGTCGACTGACATCATCGATGCCACGACCGAAGCACCACGCCCTAATGATGGTAGCCAGCAGTTAGGGCAATCTCAGCCACCATGTGCAGTAGAGGAGAAGAAGAAACAGGGTGTGTTCAAAGGCAGATTGTTCGGCAAGAAGAAATCGTCATCTGCTCCTAAAGAGGAACAGCATGGTGCTGCAGCCAATGGTAGCGATGCCATCGAAATGACAGAGCATTCCGACACAACTAGAACTGATTTTGACGCCGGTAAGAAACCGCTGCGTTCTAGTATGAAACAATCTGGTGGCGGACTGCGCATCTTCCGACGGATCAACGCCAAGAGCAAAAAGACAGAGAAGAAAGAGGACGAGACCACAGAGAAACGCCACGTCGTTGTCACATCGCTGTGATTAGCCATCATGTCATCGACGTAGGCCAACCAATTGAACAGATTGATATTAACAACTGTATTTGTCGTGTTTCAACGGGAGATGCTAAGTCTCGCCTTATCACTTAACTTTAGTTCTAAATCAGTATGCTTCCTACAATTGTATAGAATGGTGGAATTTGGCAGCTGACACTTTGCCTTAGGGCTACCTTTTCATTGAAAATGAAATTTCATAAAGACAGACTTCTTGCTTTTTAGTTCTTGAGGGATTGTTTACTGTCTGTTGAGAAGTGCAATGAGATTGCATTAAGTAGGCCGCATTAACAAGGCATCACTTAGCCACCAAATACCCAAACGTATACTACCACGCCTCGATTTACAATGTTCGAAATAACAGGAGACTCAATAGAACACATTTCGTAAGTGAAGTGGTGCACTGATCATCAGGCAGGGGCGATTCGAAACATCACGAGACACGAGCAACTCAGAGACACGTTTTCATATTTTAAAATGAATGAATGAATGATACAATGGCGGAAGGAGGACTACAAGAAGGACATCTTCCTTCCCTTTGAAACGCTGCGAACGTCCACCTAACAACTGAACTGATTGTCTCAAAAACGAACTCTGCAGCATTCTCTAATGAAATCACGTCGCAACAATTGAGGACCAATTTGGTGCTAATAATTAGGGAGAATGTGGTCAAAGGGGGTTTCTATCAAACAGCAACACGTTCCGAGACGCGACTACGGTGTAAATGTACAAAGGTCGTCGATTCACACGACGCAATAGCTACTAATATCTGACAAAATTCCAGGTTTACATCATGGCAAAAGAGACGGGGGTATGGGTGCAATATGTACACGGTGTTACCGAGGGGATATGGCGAAGTCCTCATGTGTCCATGGCAACAACTTGCGGTCTCACAGTGTACAGATTGCAGTCGAGGCCGCCTAGTGTCGTCTTGTGAACAGTGGTCGTCGTAGACTTGGCTTCCTCGTACCGTCCCATCAGCCAATCTTCGGTGAGGCGACATTGTTCACGTGACACATTGTCATCAAGCCATTGCGAGTGTTGCGTTGTGAACTTTTCGTGCAGCTGCGCGTTGACGGACGGATGACCCTGCGAAAGAAGAGCGAATCAGTTGAAATCACATTGTGACGTGCTCCAATGCGGAAGAAAAGGTTCACAAGCGAACGTCCTTTTCATTTCAGAAATTAGATGGATGATTTTATTGTCTGAGTCCAACAGCAAAGCAACTGCTTCTGCGAAGCTAACAACGCGAAAATGCAACATAATGAAGATCATTGCCACTCCACGCACCTTCTTCGACTTGGCCAAGGACGATTTTCTGTACATGAAGTCCTCCGTGCCAGCCACATACACCATCTTATAGGAGTTAACGCTTAGCTTACACTCTAGTCGATCGTCGATAATGACGTCATCTAAAGCCTCGTCGTCATCCAGAGGCACAGTCCTGGTAAAAACAAACGAGGCTGCCATTTACACAATGGAAATATCAACGAGAGGTTGACAAATTACCAATGGGACATTCATTGACAACTTAAAACGCTCATCTGATGGTGATGATGCATGAATGGACGGTGAGATGGCCATCGTGCCCACATCAATAGTGGTACTATGAATGATGATAACAATTCAACAAACAAATTGACATCTGATCATCACAGTTATAAACTATTCAAGAACGACTGCTCATTTTGTCTTCACTTGCACTGTTTGTATCATGATCTAATGATAGACAGATGAATCAACAGAGAAAAATGGTTTCTTGCAAACTACTTTGAGTTATGGGCTGTGACTTAGCATTGTGTAGGCACGCCACGGTGCTAGGCAGGAGGCAAGAGGCAGGAAGCGGGCGGGGCAGGAGAGCATTGTCCTACCTGAGATCGTCCTTGTCCTCATCCCTTATGTCACATTTTGCTAACACCATCTTGCTGCGTCGACGGCGTGTCCTGTGATCCAAACACAACAACAATGCTCAATGACAAATGCCATAATTACAGTCAATATTGTTGCAACTGAGGTTGCTTCTGAATCTGCTTCCAAGAGCTGTTGTAGATAGACAGTGTAATACATTTAGAATCATTGCAGCTGCATTGGAATACATCGAAAGACTGTACACTGAACTACCGTGAATTACATTGTAGCACATGGATACATAGAAATGAAGCTACACACACATCTCCCGGCTGTCTCACCGCAACAGGAAGATCGGCTTCTTGCATAAGTGCTCCTTCAGCTCTGGCATCACTTCGTCACTTCCAACAAATTTCTCCACATACTGCGACCATTTCTAAAAGCAAAGAAGCAACAAGATGCAGGCGAACAGCACTGGCAGCAGCGATCGTGGAATTGGTAATGAGAGACCAGCAACAGAAAAGTGATTAGAAAGTCGGCAATGATCAAGCATCAACAAAGCTTCGATTCAGATGAGACGAATAATGCTGATCCTCTTGGACATTTTTGAAATGACATGGCTGCCACCTACCTCTACTTCGATGGGATCTTCTGATTGGTCGTCATCGGTGGCCAGTAATTCGATGCTCATTTTACAAGTTCCTTTGTCATTGTACTGAAAATAGGAAGAGAGAGAGAGAGGAAAAAGTTTAACTTGTGACTTGGCTGACAAACATGTAACTCATCAAATTCAAGAGTTACTCGTAATACAGTCACTGTCCATCAACCGACAACATTTTATTGACAATTTAGAAAAGACTCATGCCATACGCTTTACTGCTGGGAACGCATCATAGAAAAATAGCCCTTGTGAAAAAGCACTGGACCCTTGCAAGTTAAATAACAATAGTACAACCAATTACTCATAATAGATCGACTTTACTTCAATTACCATCAATTCAACATACTATATTCTAAGATAATCTCAAGCCGGTATGTTGAATGTGGAATTAGCTGAGTGCAGATGCTGTACTTTTACAAACTCAACCGGATTAACAGCAATCAGCAACAGAACGATGGGCTGAGTTGGCAACCAACTACTGTCAAACCTGTATTAGCGGCCACCTCTATAGAGCAGCCACCTGTGTATAAAGGCCACTCTTCATATCCTTAACATGATACTTTCTATAGAAATCAACCTGTCTAGAAAGGCCATTTTCCCCAGGTCCCAAAGGTGACCATTATAGACAGGTTTTACTGTACTAGGTAATGACAACTCTCTTAGAAGCAAGCCGTCAATTCTACTCACAAAGACAAACTTGAAGCAGTTCTCCCCTGACAGTGCCATCTCCACCTTTCTCTGGTAGGTCAGTTCGGCAGCTTGTTGTGATGTCTCCGTTGCCAGGCAACTCTTGGTAGCGCCACTGCCTTGCTCTTGCCGAAACGTCTCCGTGATTTGCATGCAGACGGCGTCTGTCACAAGAGTGTGAAGCTGCAAACAGTAATTAACCAATCAGGTGGGGTGTTTCAGATCGTGTGACAGATCAAACAGATGACAAACTCCGGGTACAAGACAAAATGACGGATGGAAGGCAAGAGCAATAGAGGATGGGAGTGTGCGGCTTGCCAGGTTACTTACTTGGCGCACAATGTTCTGAATCAACTTGTCAATTGTAAACGAGATGTAAGCATGAACACCAAACATTTCTCGACAAGAATCCTCAAATGTATTTGACTCCATGTTGCCTAAACAAAAACAACAACAACAACAATGAGGTTCGGTTAGTAAAAAGTGAAAATATGAACCAGCAGCCATGCACCACTTACAAAATGGGTTATAGTTGATCAATGATCACTTCCAGACAGGCAGAAGCTCAATCAAAACCGTTTCCCGTGACAACGGTACCCCATGGACCCATGAAAGACTATCTTCGAAACGCGGGTGGTCTCTTAGCCCAGGTGGCCTCTCATGCAGGTGACTGCTTTGCTCATCAGATCAAACTTCCATCAAACATCACCAGGAGATTCACCTACGAAGCTGTAGTGGTATAACACGCACGCACATACATACCATCAAGTAGGTTCCTGACCATCTCCAGGAATGCAGGGTAGTATTCTTCAAGGTCAATGGCTTCGGGTTTCTTCAGTCTCAAAGCAACGGCTGTAGCTTCCTTTCTAAACTTTCTATCCAGTGCCTCGTTTTCAGCTATTCGAATGGCTTGCTGGTACATGGTAAGGAGGCGCTGACATAACATCTGGGACAAAGTAAGCAAAAGATTCTTAGGAAAAGATAGCTACAACATGAAACACCAACGACAACTTTTACTACATACGAATAGACTCACATCCCCACAACGAGCAATCATATTGACTTACCTGGTGAAGACGCAGGAAGATATACCATGTGTTGTTCACAAAGAACAAGTTGTAGCAGTCGTCCTAGAGGAAGTCAACCACAATGGGAAATTACAACTCGACAGAGCACATTCATCGCGACACTCCTTTGCAACAGCTCCATTTGAAAGCAACAGAGCATAAATAAAGATATATTGTAAACAACCGAAAAATGTCACACTAAATTCAGAAATCCATACCACAGTGTGAATAATCTCAGCAGTGTAGTAATGACAAACATGATGACCACAATGGAGTAGCGCAGTATACTAACCAGGTCTGTGTTTCCGTTCGATGCATTGGTCTTATCTGAACAAGAAACAGAAAAGAACAATTAAAAGTAAAAGTAAAAAAACCTGACGCTTATCATTGAAAATGACTGAATAATAAAAGTGGTGGGTGGGAGTCAAAAGTCTCCTTGCTGTTACTCATAGGACAAGGCATCCTGCGTATAAACTACTTGCGATGTGTACGGCTTGCGATGCACACGGGTCAATAGCATGTCGTTGAAATTGTGGCTGTGTTGCTCGCTACCTCGTGCAAGAGTGACTGCCTGCTGGGATTTATCTTTACCTAATTACTGCATGGCAATGAGGTTGGTCAGAGGTCACCCGAGGCACTGAAATTGGCCATGCGGACCCACGAACACAGCTGTCATGGCTTGAGTTTAACTTTGCCTAAATGTTATGTACCCAGCATTTAAAATTTTAATAACGTCGTCCAATGCAAATAGAAAGTGAGATACAAACTTGGTACCGTCAAACCTGTATTAGCGGCCACCTGTGTATAAAGGCCACTTTTCAAAACCCCAAATATGACACTTCCTAGAGAAATCACACTGGGCAGAAAGGCCACCAGTCTGTAAAGGTCATTTTCGTCAGGTCCTGAAAGTGACCATTATCGACAAATTTCACTGTAGCTACATTTTTAGCAATATTTGTTGGGTGTTAGTCACGGTAGAGCTCATGATACATACGATATTTAAGTGGTGTACAATATCTGATCTAGAAATGCTGTTGATTTGTAAAGACAAAGAGCATTGCTTTATAAAGTTACAAGTTTTTACAAAGTTATCCGGATTTTCAATTTCCATCACTTTCGAACAATTTTGATTTTGTATTTGACATACTTGTACCAACTTTACTAGAAAATTAAAAAGCAATTTTACTGATTCTTATTACTCCATTTGCACAGTAAAAAACTGCTACATATGCAACTAAACTGACTATACCCGATTACTACTTATTACTGAACTTCCTTTGATTTTCTCTTTCTCATCTTTCTTTGTATTTAAATCCCAGAATTTTATCAGTTCTTTTCTTTGCTTCACTTAATATTCAACAAACTTGTATAATTATTTCTCTACTTCAATTTATAAACCTGTGATTCTAGGGCTTCCGAAACAAACAAGCATTTGTGCTTATGGGATGATCCTGACCATGTATTTTTTTTTTACTTCAAATCATATTTGTATGTAATTAACATTGTTTTGATGGTCGAATAACAAATCTATCTATCTATCTATCTATAATGTCTCCATGTATGATAATGACACAAAATCAGCTGGAACCAATGGTACCTTCATCTTTTGAGAATTCATCATCACTGAAATCCGCCCTAAACAAAAAGAGTGCAAAATGAAGATTATTCAACAATGACACAGTGCAACTAGGTTTACAAACGGAATTGACAGTTTGATACATTTAAATTTCAAATTTGCAGATTTCTGAAGGGCACAGAAGAAGAAAATGTCAATTCATGAATACCTTGGCGCAAAGAATATGTCTGGAATAAAACTGTAGAGCAGCTGCTTGATGGTCGCCTTGTCGTCTTTGTGTATGCCAGCCTGCCTTTTCATGTGGTGGGCGATTAATGATGACGCATCTTCAAGAATCGATTTGTCCTGAGATTAAGAACGATATCGAACATTTGACAAAGATATCAGTCAGACCCTGTTTTCCCGCTAATAGCCCGCTACTGGTACAGTGAAACCTGCCTATAATGGTCACCTCTGGTATCTGAGATAAATGACCTTTATAGACAGGTGGTCTTTCTGTCCAAGTTGATTTCTATAGAAATTATCATTTTGGGGTTACAAAAGAGTGGCCTTTATACACAGGTAGCAGCTCTATAGAGGTGGCTGCTAGTACAGGCTTGACTGTACAGCTACAACCTTGAGTTCTCATATGACAAGCATCAAAGCCTTTCCAACAAAGACAGGGAAATACGACCAATTAAAACTAAAGGCTCCTGGCTGATGTTCCAGACAAGCTAAGCACTATTCTGCAGTAAGTACGTGAGGGAGTTCGTTAGGAACCGCTTATCTAATGACTAATGAGTATGATTTACGTCACATATGTCAATAAATAAATGAATAAAATGTTGGATAATAAACAGGTTGAGATGTTAAGCAACGTAAACGAGCAGAAACCAATATGGCAATGGAATCCAACAAGTGCGATAATAAGCAATAACGTCTGGATGAGATAATAACAGGGTTTGATTACACCAATAATCGTGTTGTACTCAGACAAACACAAGAACACATTGAACAACATAGCGCTACATGAATATCAATTGCTCACCTCATAAGTGAACGTCAAATGTGGCCCGTTGACTTCAGCATTTCCATCTTCCGCTTGGTAGGACCTCTGAAAATGGTCAAAGCAAACCATGAAATTTGCAAGGAGAACAACACAAAGCCCTAGCTGTAAACAATTATTGTATACTACCGTGTACAAGCCAACCGCAGTTTTGCCCCTTAACCCTTGTCCTGCTATTGACGTGTATACACGTTTTCGAAACAATTCAAAAGTAGCAACATATAACCAATCAGATAGTTAGTCCTTAGCAAGCAACCAATCAGCAATTGGTGAAGCGACTTCAAGTCTTCATTTAAATAGTTTTACGAGCATGACAGGGGTTAAATCAAATACTTCTAAGACAAATAATTTTGTGCTAGAAATTCAGCTTAAACACAGCAATATATGGTACAAATTCTCTTGTAAAAACAGTTTAAAGAACTGGTCATTCCACAACATTTATGGGGAACAGCGACACAATTATGCCTGAGGATACCTTTGGAGATATGTTTGTTGCAGTGGCAGCTATATTATATATAGTGCCAGGATACTACACAATAAGACTAGCATACGTATCAAACAACAGCATAGAACAAAACATTAAATATACCCATAGGGTTGGGCCTGAAAATTGATGTAGCTAAAAGTAATTTAGGTGAAGTTAAAATCATACCATTGTACCTTCTGCACAGCCCTCTATAAGGGGTCGTAACTCGTAACTGTTCCATAGTGACCTATTCGTTGTCTCGGAATCATACGCATGGTTTAGACAGTTTAGTACAGTAGAGAACTCTTTCCTTCTTGCTGTAGCCTGCTAGCCCGGTTTGCTTGTGAATGGTAAGTCCTATGTACAATTCAGGGCATGTCACATGGCCTCACCTCCTCAAATATGTGCTCAATGTCTTGAATCAGCATCTTTGATCTCATGGCTTTGACATCCGTCTGCTTGAAATAGATCCCTTGGTGATCCAGTGACTAAAGACATGAAAATAAGATGACATTTACCAAGCAATGTAACTGAACATCATGTCGATTTCATAATTACCTTACTAAACAGTTTGTAGCTTTCACCTTCGAGTCATCTGGTTAAATTTGTGGACATGCGATATATCGTAATCTGGCGTGTATACGTTGCATTTCTAAGCTTGACTATGTGCGTGAAAAAAGCAACTTATATACGCCAACTGTTTTGAAAAGGACTCTGTTGGCCTCTGTTTCATGAGTCTCGTTATCAAAATTGAGCTGCGACGTATATACGAGTGCGACTTAGACATGCTGGATTACAGCAATTATAAAGCCACTCATATTGAATCAAAGGCAGAAACCTGACTCTGATCCCAGACTTGAACCATACAACAGATCTAGCTAAAGTTTTACTACATCGATACTGCTGCATACCTTCAAGTAATACTTTTCATTTTGTTCTCTCCAAATTTTGTTGAATTGTTTTTGTGCTTCTCTCCATTCTTCGTCTTTGACCTTCAGTCGCTTGGCAACCAATGGCACTGCAATGTGAGGTGTCTTTTTCAAGCCGTCGATAATCTCGGGTGCTTTGTCACCGTAGATCCTAAAATAACAAATTTTGTTTTAAGTGAATCCAGAACTCAGCAGCGTTACTCTGCATAAGATTTGTGCAACAAAACTAACCAATTGTTTTCATGCACACAGTCAGGCTTGACGTCAAAGTCACAAGATCAGGGGACTATCTATTTCTTGTTACGCAACCAGAAAACAAGAAACAGCGCAATACCAATTTCCAACAGTGAAACCAGATAGGCAGAAATGCAGTTTTGCATCCAAGGCTTCTCGTTTATTGAACAAATACAGTAGCAATTTTGAAATAAAAAAATACTTCCAAGAAATAAGAACACTGCCCATCAATTAGTACTAAAATAAGTAAAATTAATTAATGTCATTCACAGGATTAAAAAAGGAGCGATTGTATTGTATTTGTAAATTGTAGCACACCATGTACTATTAACCGTTATTTTGTATGCCTCGTTTCAATCAATCAATCAATCAATCAATCAATCAATCAATCAATCAATCAATCAATCAATCAATCAATCAAAACACAAGTCATTGCGTCAGCAGATAAAGAGACAGGGGAAGAAACCTACGTCAACACTCTACCAGGACCACCACAATAGTAGCCGCAGCAACAACACACAGCCTGACCTTCGACAGACAAACCACGGACTGAGAGCACATGCAAGAGCTAACCTGTAAATTGCCTTTTTGTATATCACTTCGGACGTGCCACCAAGTGAGTTGTCCAGTCGATACTTTTGCTGCTCTTCAGATGACATTCTGCAAAATGAACACAGCATCAATTATTTATGTTATAGCATTGATTCCAAATTTTGTCATGGTGTCAGTTTCTACGAACAAACAAGGACGCCTTTGCCTTCCAGAACTCGAAATTCCTCCTCAATTCGAAGTTACATGTCACTAGAAGATGATGAACAGGACGATCAAACTCATCAAAGTTAAAAGGCAAAGGTGTCTTGTCTATCAGTAGACATTGACACAATGACGTAATTTGGAATCAGTGCTATATGGGCTGTCAACAAGTGGATGAGATATTATCTGTTTAATTTAACACAGCACAAAACTAAAAATAATATCTCCATTAACGTCGACCATGAAAAGATATTCTCTTTAGTAATCACATACATTAGACAAAGTATGCAGCCTTGGAAGTACAGTCCATTGAGTCCCACCAATCATTGGCCACAGCATTTGTTAGCAGACCACATTTCAGTGGTTCTTTAATTATAAAGGAAGGCAATACAACTTATAAATACGCGCTGATCTGTGTTAAGACAGCTCTTTATTGGTCTTTTGGTTCGTTGCTCAAGACAACTCTGACAGTACATGTACATCATATTTAAGTTGGTACAAACCGTGATAATTTCTTCTGGATTGTATCTAAGACTTTGATGGCCGACAGATTGGTCTCAATAACGACATCAAGCTGCTCAGTCAAAGAAATAACAGACATTAAACGCAGAAATTTATCTCTTTCACAAGCAATAATGTGAAAAAACTATTGGCTGCTACAGTGAAACCTGTCTGTAGCGGTCACTTCTGGTGGGTGGCCTTTCTGTCCAGGTTGATTTCTATAGAAAGTATCATTTTGGGGTTATGAAGAGTGGCCTTTATACACAGGTGGCTGCTAATACAGGTTTGGCTGTACATCAAATCAGAATTAGACTTGGGTCACAGAGGTGGCCGCTAATACAGGTTTGACTGTACATCTAATCAGAATTAGACTTGGGTCCGATACATTGGTTATGCGATCGTTTTTCGGTAATTGATTATGCTGTTCAACCATCCTTTCATCGATGTCACAAAAGATGCGCTTCCAAATGGTATAAAATCCACTATTGTCCTAGCACTAATCAGAATCGGCAGAAATACTCAGCAGAACTCACCTCAAATCTTTCATCTTCACATCTGAAGAAAAGAACACATTATCAAGCTACAACATTGTTTGTGAGGGGAGACCATTGACTGCATTACAGTAGAGAGTAGATTACTTGCATCTCCAAGTGGACTCGTAATTTCATTAGATCAAGCAAAGATCCAGTAAATTGGCATAAGTTTCAACGAATCACAAGCATGAAATGAATAATACCATGCAAATTCAAAAGGTCATCTGACTTCTTATAAGTAAAATTCTGTAGGTCTGCGCTGTTGACGGTAGTTCCAAAATCATTTACAAAAATCATAAAATCACTGATCTGGACAAAACATTATAAACGGTGGAGAATCTTACTTGTAGATGTACTCTTCGTATTGCGTTTTCCTTGTCCCAGGGAACTGTGTGTCCTCAGACCATGACGGCAATGACACCCATGTATCATTGAGTACTTCCTTGCACAATGACGTCCGTCCAGAGCATTTTGGTTGAGTGTAGCTCTTCGGTAAGGCTCTGTAGCTTGCTCCGCTTCTTTTACAGGACGCATAATCTGTAGAGCAAAGAAACAATTATCCAGCACAAGAGTACAGTCAAACCTGTATTAGCGGCCACCTTTATAGAGCAGCCACCTGTGTATAAAGGTCGCTCTTCATAACCCCATAATGACACTTTCTATAAGAATCAACCTGGACAAAAAGGCCACCTGTCTATAAAGGTCATTTTTCTCAGGTCCAAGAGGTGACCGTTATAGACAGGTTTCATTGTATTTAGGTTTCTTAAATCACAAACTGTGAACTGCAACAACGGTGTTATGAATACAATCATTGTGCAGCGGAAGAAAATTAAGTCTGCAATATCCAGCAAGCAGAGCCACAATTTCCGCATGTGATCATTGATGAGAATTGTTTTCACCACATGCCTGACATTGACATTGGGCAGCTGATTGATCGATTGAACCGACTAAGTGCAGTCCAAATGAATTTTGAAAAAATGCCAATTTAAATGTAGCTAAATGTAATTTAGGTTAGGTTAGACTCGCACCATAGTGCTGACGTGCCAGGGGGTCTCAGCGTGGCTTAATTGGTGTAGTGTGTCATCAGACAGTGTATTCTTGCTGTGCATCTCATTACCACGCCCGTGGCCTTGATGGTGCGGTGTGAGCAGCAGCTCCTTGCCATTGCTACTGCCTGCGAGATCCAAAAATATTTGCTTTACCAGAATATGTGCAGTTGCTGCAAATCCCACGCAACATTAGGCCTTGCACCACGA
>OFHS01000586.1:701-35484 GCA_900245855.1 Calvadosia cruxmelitensis
CTCGATATCTCTGGTTCTCGATGTCTCAGTTGAAAAATGTTTTTTGCCAATCGTATTTTCTCATCGAGCTCTAGCCACATGTGAAATATTGATTTTGGTGGCAGTAGCACTTTAATTGTGATGAGTCTGGGCTCAATACAAATCCCACTGGCAGCAAAGTTTTTGTTGAAAAGGTGAAACGGGAGACCTAAATGCTGGCTCCCACTGTAGAAAAGGCTATGTTCACTGTAGTGTTTTGTGCATGTGCCGATGGAACACTTCTTCCTCCATTTGTGGTTTATCAAGCTACGCACCTTTATGAGAGCTGGACTGCAGGGGGTCCTCCAAGAACTGGCTACGCCTGCACTCCCAGCGGCTGGATGCATGATGTAGGATTCGACAGCTGGTTCCCTACTGCATTTGTTCCATCAGTAGCAGCCTTACAGAAGCCTTTGGTGTTATATTTTGATGGTCATGCCTCCCATCTCACATATAAAACTATTGAATCTGCCACGGAAGAAAACATCTTTATCATCTGTTTGCCACCCAACACCAGCCAAGCCCTCATAGCTTCTAGATGTCGGGGTATTCAGGGCTCTCAAAGAGCAACGGAGGAAAGTCCTTGTTACCTTCTTCAGGGAAAGCAGAATGAAGGCAGTCGACAAAGCCATATTCCCATCTCTGTTAGCCTAACTATGGCCTAAACTGTCAGCAAAAATGTGAAGGGAGGATTTTGAGGATCGGGACTATGGCAGATTGACAGAAAGGCCATCTCCAGCAGCAAATTTGTTGGTTTGCATGCGCCTTCTGATGATGAACAACCGTCAACCTCTGTTGATTCGCCAAGGAAACTGTTGCGACAGTCAATTGTCAATGCCATTTCTCCCGAGATTTCTCATAGAACAAAAGAAGCACCGAGAAAGAGTCAGAAAAGGGGGAAGCGGGTGAAAGCCAAAGTAGGAGAGGTTTTGTTAACAGAGACTGTGTCTGAGAGGCTGCGGGAGGAGGCAGAAGAAAGGGAGACAGGTGTGAAAGAGAAAAATCGCAAGCACGGATCAAAAGACAAGAAAGGAGCTGTGGTGCTGCAAACCAAGAGAAAATGCCACACCCAGGATGAAAGCAAATCAGTGGAAGAAGAGGAAGAAGGAGATAAGGAAGGAAAAGTAAGGGAGATTAAATGACAAACATTTGTCTTCAATTTGTTGTGTTTTGACTGCTCGTTATTCAATGTCACTGCTCCTGCGGGCATTTTCTGGATATTCCATGCCTCTCCGTGAAACATAATTTACAGTGACACAAAGAATACACATCATGTGTGTATACACATTATGTGTTCAGCTTTTAAACAAAGTTTTTCTTCAAGGTCTTCATGATTTTCTTTACTGTGTTGTTATTTCACTTCACCGTGCTTGCCGTTCTTGTGGCTGATTCCAGCTTGCTTTCACAAGGCAATGTTAGCGTTTTGTCACTTCGTTATTAGATTTATGCCTAATTCAATTTGAATTCGTTTTCATCGTGCAACTTTGAGAGTGAAATAACAACACAGTAAAGAAAAATCATGGTTTAATCACGAAGACTTACACGGAGACATTTTGCTAGAAACATGACCCATTGTGCCCCACCCTACTCTAACAATAACAATTTTCACGAAACACGTAGACCTACATTGTGCTTTGTGGGTCTTACTTCGGCAGCTTTTGTAGTGTAATATTTCGATGGCTTTTGTTCTTCATACTCTTTGTAACAATTATTTAGGTCTATTATCATCATCATCATTTATTCAGCGACCATGAAAGCCCTTTATGGGCTTTTATTAAAGAGGCGGGGCTGATACAGATAATACAAAATGGATAAACTAATTTTGTTCTGTCGATCTCAAGTAGGACTGTATAATTAATATTTGAACCCAAACGACCAATAATGCCGATACACCAAATGGCACCAGGGTTCGGCAATAAAACAATAAATTCCAACAAATGCTTCGTTTGTAGCAACACAACTAATGTATATCCAACTATTTGACCAACCATCCATGAAGCATGACGGATAGCGACTGACTACTAAGTTTTCAATAACAACACTCAAAAAATAAAAGTTAACTAATTTACATAAACCAAAAAGTCACTTTATTTAATCAGGGTAGCCCAATAAGCCTATGGCTTGTCTCCCTGGGGGTCCTCGACAATTGCAACCACAGAAGACATAACAAATATATGTGTCGGATGGGCCAGGAGTCGAACCCGTTACGTCTGACTGGCAGCCACACGTACTAGCCTCTAGACCACGCCGACACAACAAGCAATATTACTAATTTATCTAAATATGTGCAAGTCCAGCAGGGATTCAATTTTGCTGGAACATCCTCCCTCTCATCTTTCGATGTCGGTGGTGCCACCGAGGAAGATTAGGATCTGCAGTCATGACGACATCACCAGCTGCAATGTTTACTTTGACCGAGCAATCAGGGATGGCAGATACTGTTGTTGCCACACGTTACATATCTGGGATAACAATCCCTGGACGAATTTGAAGCTGTGACAAGGACTGCGTTCAACCGTCACCTTCGAATGCTTCCACTGTAGGACGTTGAATCAAGAAATGATTCGGAGTAAAACTGATACATCACAGGATCGCTGAAGTATATCAGCTGTCTCCAATGTAAGAGCCCCATGACTTCTGCGATCAATGTTCTGAACTCGTCATTCCTCAAATGCCTCACTGTTTCATTCCTGTTCCTAAGCATTTAATAGAATGCTTGCTTGCTATCTGGGGTGGAACAGTGAAACCTCCAATGCATCACTCTAGCTGTCAAACAAGTGAATATGACGCCGTACTGTTTGACCAACTTATTCCGCCCTTCCAAAATTTCAAATGGACCAAAATAGTCTACAGAACTTTTGTAAAATGGTGATTTTCTAACTGCTAAACACTATGGAGGTAGGTCGGCCATTAACTGAATGGACAGCTTACCACTCTGCTCCTTGCACTGACAACATTTTGCCTGCTTTGCTACCCTACGACCTTAGTATGATGAAAATACTCCACCACTTTCTTTGACAAAACATGGTGGCAGGCAAGGGACTGGGTGGCAGTNNNAAATTGTTGAGTTTAGAAACTCTAGAGTATGATTCATGCGATTTATTGATTTGATTTGATATATTTGCATGATAAATATCATGACAGGCAGATACAGGATAGAAATTAACTATCACTTATGTACAGCCTAAAAAGGTTAATTAACAACATTTTAGTTTACAAAATTTTGAAAAATCTACCGAGTTTTGTATATGTTTGAATGAATGCAATGATTTTGCAAGCACTACTGTCTCAGGCAAATAATTCCACCATTCAATGACTCTGTAGCAGAAGTGTTTCACTGTATTATTGACTGGTATGACACGATGTAACAATTTGAGGGCATGACCGCGAGTTGTCGTCCTTCTGTTGATAGTAGTTGCCAGGGTTAAAGGTTCATTTACAGGCAAATCAACTATATTATTCAAAATTTTGTGCACAAGATGTAAATCAAGTTTCATACGATGGCGCTCTAGTGATTCTAGAGAGAATTTTGAGAGGCGCTCGCTGTATGAAATATCACCAAGATTGGCTATCAAACAGACTCATTTGGTAAATTTCCAGTGAACTTTTTCAATAGACCTGATGTCCTTCCGCAGCTGAGGGCTCCATACTTGTGTATTTGATTCAACTATGGGTCTGATATAGGCAAGATAGGCATCCATGAGAAGAGATGGTTCGCGAGAAGTGGAACATTTGAAGAGTAACTAGGATCGAGAATAAGCCTTGGAAACAAGAATGGAGCAATGTTTTCCTACTTTGAGGTCTGGGGATATGACAATGCTAATGTTTTAACCATGGATAGGGAGGACAACGTGTGGCCATTCAGTGAATAAGAGCTCGAAGGTATATTGCTGTATCCGATGGACATAGCGCTGCATTTATCATATGCGATTTGAAGTTGCCATGAGTTAGCCCAAAAGCAGAAGTTATCCAGCGTATTTGACACGGGCAGGTTGATGCTGTTGAGTCTGACGAAGTAAAACTTTGCGTCTTCGGCAAACAATTTTATGGAGCACTGGTTTTCTAAACAGTCCACAATGTCATTGATGTATACCAGAAATAACAAAGGACCCAAGACTGATCTCTAAGGAACGCCACTCTTGACAGCAAGAGAAGACGATACAAAGCTTCCAATGGACACCTGCTGTGTGCGGCCGCTGAGGAATGACTCTATCCAGTGCAACAATTTATGGGAAGTTCTGTATCCTTGGAGTTTTGTGGTTAATTTCTGATGAGAGACATTGTCGAAAGCCTTGCTGAAATCGATATAAATAACGTCAATTTTCAAGCGGTCGTTGATAGCTTCACACCATTCGTTTAGGGTCAAAATTAGTTGAGTGCAGGTCGGTCGTCTGGATAAAAAGCCAAATTGATCACAAGTTAGGAGATTTAGTTGCTGAAAATAATTTATTAAATCAGTGAAAATGATCGATTCCATAACTTTGCAAGCAATGCAAGTGAGAGAGATCGGACGGTAGTTCTTTCGTGACAAGGCCGCACCTTTCTGGAAAATTGGAGCGATCAACGCAGTTTTCCAAAAAGAAGGGAGATTTCCAGATACCAGGGAGAGTTTGAACAACATGGATAGTGGGATAGCAATTTCATTGGAGATGGATTTCAGGAAGAGTGCTGGGAAACCGTTTGGTGAGCGCGATGTCTTGGAAGGCAGTCCGTTCAAAACGTTCACAACTTTAACATGCGAAAATTCAATGAATCTGAGAAAAGTCCTTTGCAAACTTTGTGACCAAAAGGTGGAATGATTCCATTGTCGATTGTAAATACACTAGCAAAATAAGAATTAAGAATTTCTGCTTTTCCTTCATCCGAAGATTTAAGGTCATCGTTGTCATTGTAAATTGCCGGAACACCTGAATTTGATTTCAGTTTCGAATTGACGAATGAGTAGAATCGTTTCAAAAAGACGTTATTGATAAGTGACAGTTCTTGTTTTTTCCTGTGATTTCGGACAGCTTCATCATATTTACAGCAAAGAACTTTATAGTTCTTGAATTGTTGATTTGATAGCTTTCTTACTTTGTAAGCTGCATATTTGGCACGAGAGAGGAGACGGATATGTTTCGGCTGTCTCTGTTTGTGCTGACGAATTTGCGATAAAGGAGCAAACACCTCAATGGAATGTTGGAGAACGACAGAAATTTCTTTCCAAAACACCTTGACGTCGTTTTCACAGTCGTTGAATTTGGAGAACCAGTTGATCGTTGACGGAAGACCACGGATTGCTACATAATCAGCATCTCTGAAGTTTCTGACATATCTTGCTTGTGGTGGTTTAGCAGAGTCAAGTGCAGGAGAATCGATACAAAATTCAATGGTGCTGGACGGGACATAAGATAATAGAAGATCAAGAACCTTGCTTGCCACGCATTGGCTGAGGAACAGGTTGAGACAAACCAGTTGTAAGCATGCAGTAAAGGAAATTAGCAGTGGCTTCATTACCTTGTATAGTGTAACTCTTGTTCCGACTGTAATGATTGGTTTGTCACTCTCCTTGCAGTAACAATGCAAGGCACAAAGAATAGACAAGCCAGGGAGGTGCCATTCATCAAAACAAAAGAAGTCATTCATTCATACTGTCGTAAAAAGCGCTGCATACAGCCCATTTTGAGTGTGAAACAGAGAAGTCGTTTTTCACTGCCGATAATTCTCCACTGAAAAGGGACGATGAAGCTCCAAAATCAGAATGTTCACTTCTTTGCAGACTGCATGTTGTCAACCCACCTTACTGAGCAGCCATCTGCTTACAAAGACCAGCCATGCTACTAGAAGAAAACATCCTAATTCAAGTTTCAGTGTATAATTTTAGATTTAATTTAATGGGTACTAGTTCTCCATTGGGGAAAGGCATCGGAACAGTTATTTGTTAACAAGATGATAAATGAACATGAATACAGTATTACACATACACCATACCCATATATAATACAGTAAATTGATCTCTAGTTAACCACATCTGCTTGTCAGAGCTCCTGGAAACTCAACCCGCTACTTGAATAGTGTGATTCGGCGCTTCTGGTTAACCCAGCGATTGAGCACTTTGTTATGGTGCCAGGTTGTCCTTGGACGATGCAGGTACAGCAACGACGGGTGCGGAAGGAATCAGTGACGAGTCTGGCAAGGACGCCGACGGGGCAGCGAGCGATTCACAAGCGTCCAAACTGTTCCTTGCACGGCGAGGTGTAGCAGATAGCGGATAACGACAAGAAAATAGCGACGTAGCAAGCAAGATGCAAATAGCAATAGCGACGTGGCAAGCAACTGGCAATAGCGAGATGACTGGCAGGCAATGCAATGACAAGGGACTATAATACTTAGCACAGGACTGTTACCAGGCTCGTGAAAGGAGACTGGGCACGAGTCATGGTATCAAGCAACTCAAGTGTAGCAACGAGGCTGACAGATCGAGTTAACTTTGCCTAAATCTTATGTAGCCCCATTTAAGTCCCTGGCAAATGAGGAGTCCAAGCTGTTGCGTGCCCAGCTCAAAATTCTGTTCATGGCACTGAAGTTCCTTTCGCCAGTGGCTGTACTTGCTGGCAACGTCTTTGAACAAGTAGGACATTTGCCAGGTTTGGGTAAAGCTGCAAGTCGATCCCCTTGCCACTTTCAGTCAAAATATGTGCCCTTTCACATCCAGTGGCAAGCAAGCTGTCATCAATGGCAAGGCATTGCTGGTACTTTCTGACAAGTGGAGCCAAGGTGGCGGCATCCAAGTACGAGGGCTTAGTAGATCCTACATCTTCCAAGAATCCTAGCAAATAAACTGGGTCATCATACTCGAGTGATATGGCCACTGAACGACAGAGTTTCTCTGCTGATTCCACAGTGCCCTCCAGATTTATTTCAGCTAGAAGCCTTTAAACTGCAACCATCTCATTCGATACTGCGTCCGAGTAACATGAGATTTCTGCATCAGTTTGCTCAAGCCATTCGTAATCAAAATTACTTGATGCGAATATGAGGCATAGCAGAAATTTCCCAGATAAGATTTTGTAAAATCGTCCTGCTGCAGCATCGGCTTGACTGGAATTGGTGGACGAAGTGCTCTGAAGACTAATCATGATTGATTTCAATAGTCAGACAATCGTATTGACCCCTTCAAATTTACAAGCCCATTGAACATCGGTTAGAGAAGAAGCTGCCATTATCTACTTTTTGAGGCAAATCTTGTTTTGGACTTTTTCAAAGTCTTCCCTGTTGCCTGCGATGTTCAAATGGAATGCAGAGACTTGTAAACATTGATCACATCATTTGCCACGTTCACCGTTTGAAATTATGCAGTGGCGATCAAGTTTAGGCGACAGGCAACACAATGCACATAAACAACTCAAGGGTGGTGGACATCTCTTTGTGTCCGGCATTGTCTTTACATTCATCAATAAGAATGGCATACATGCCAACCTTATTGATTTCATCCTTAATATCCTGGCTCATTTCAGAAGCCATTGCTTTGATGAGTTCCCGTGATGATCTCTTTAATACCTCAGTCCGTCCTGCTGGTCTTTAACTTGTTTGTTAGTGCATCGCATCAAACTTAAATTCTTTCCACCTCCCAACATTAATTGATGCATCTGTTTCATCATGGGCCCTGTATACTTTCAGCTAGCGTTAGTCTGTCTGGATCTAGCAAATTCTGAATACCAACTGCCGCATTTGTTTTCTGGCTTTGATAACCGTCCTAACGTGCCATAGATAGCAGATGATCCGAGGATCTGGCGTGGGCTCTAAAGCCTTGTATTTTTTCACAGCCTTCGACCCCATTGCAGAAATTAGCCTTAACAAATGCAGAATTGCTCTTGCAAGTAGCCATGTTGAAATTTCTACATGCAGAGCAGAACGCTGCATCCGTTCTAATGCAATATTCCAGCCAAGAGAAACTCCCTTACCACACAGCTCTGAAACAACAATTTTACTGTCTTTTGAGTACAGGTGTAGCTGTGGTTGGACTGTGCCACTTTCGGGTTTCCCAAAAATGGAGTGTACAGTCTCCGGACTCAACGTTGGTTTATCTTCTTCTGCGACAGGGGCTGTCCTTGAACATGACTCAACTACTGTGCTTACAGATGCTATCAAATCAGGATCGCTCCCTTCATGACCCTCTTTGCTACCGCGAGCAATTCTCTTATTGAAAATGACTCGATTGGTAAGCTGTTTGTACCTCTCTTCATGGCAACAGTTGTTCGTTAAATGAATAGCTTATACAGGCATTGGAGTATTTCAGGCAAACATGACACAATCATCAAGTTAGTCTAAATATAAAATTTATGTAATCGCGCAAGATGTTTGAATGCATCAGGCCATCAGTGTATCTGAATTTGGTCTCTAGATTCAGTTAGACAAAATCAATGACTAATTGTCAACTTGACAAATCGCTTCCAATCTACTTTCGTCATAACAACTCGCCCAAAGATCTGTTGCTGCATCACATTTGAATTTGTGTGCAATTCACAATTTACATTAGATATGAGCATACAAAGCATTCACAGAACGGTGACACAGTTGCTCTGCAAATGACTCACCAAACTGACAGTGTTCAGCTAGATGCCGGAGCCGTCCCAAGAACTCGGGTACTGTCTCCTCTTCAGTCCTTGTCGCTGAATGAAATGTAAATCTCTCCATCATCTTGTTCCGGACGAGACTCTTTTGATGGGGCACAGCTTCGACGAGTTTGTCGTATGACTTGGCAGACAGCTTGGCTAAAAACACCAAATCTTTCATCAGGTGGTACGTCCCTGCTCCTCAATCGTCAGCAGGACTTTGCCCTCCTCGGTTCCAGCGATCCCATTGACGATGAAATAACTTCAAACGCTCAACAAAATCCTCCCACTAGTCTGCCTTGCTGAACTGGGGAATTTTACCAACGAGCTTTGTCGCTGTGGTAGATCTGAGTTGTTGCTCTCCTGTGTGCGTGGCATGGTTTGTGGCTCGGTGTCTTTTGAGCTTAAGAAAGTAGAAATGTGATCTGTGTAGTTATTATTCCTTATAGTTCACTTGATATCCTTGTAAAATGATGGCGAAGGTGCCTTTGCTCTTAGTGCCAGCATTGATAGTCTGTGTTTGTCATCTGCTGTGTGAAGCGAAGGCATGTTTGGTAACTGTTTGCTTTAATGTGCTGCCACTGCAAGCTGATGTTTGCAAACGTTTCCACTTCTCGCTGAGACACAAGAGCACATTCCCTGCGCAAGATCCATGTGATACGTTTTGCCTTGCTCTGACTGTGACTTCACTTCTGTCTCAGAGAGAACTGCAAAAAAGACACGAAGTCTATTTTGTTTCTGTAAATTTATAAAGGAATTTTGTCGAATACTAAATAAAAGAAAACGTGACATGCGTTGCAACACATTCACTTGAGAAAAATTCTACTAGCGCTGCAATGTTGTAGATCTGACACGGCATAAGATGATATCTTTTATAATCCTAATTGTTGTCTCAGCAAAGTTATTTGTGTTATGGCCATGGGTTTTCATGCCAGTACGCGTGCAAATCAGCCATCCTTCTTTCTTCTGCCACTCCTTGGCTAGATAATCCTAAATATACATTTTTCATTACATTAGGGAAGAAGAAATTTCTTGTTACTTATCTGTTATCTGGCAACTAAATTTATAGCATACAGAAAATTGGCGATATCCTTCCTTCTTCACCAAGAAACGCAGTGCTTTGTAGTGCAGTTTGGCATCCTCTACTGTCTCACTTCGAAGTACCAAATTATAGCCTTCCATTAAATCTGCCTTGATTCTGCAGGGACAGCATGGTTACCATCGCACAGTCACCTCCATGTGGCCTAAATGAGTGGAAAATGTTTTGCTTCAATTAATATTTGTTAGTTGGTAAATCAAGATAATCCTAAACAAATCATATTTCATGAATGTTTTCATGCAATTAACTTGTAATATCAACTGCTAGTTGTATTTGTCTTCACTTATATTCCAGGCGTATGGTTTATAGTTTATCCTCTTTACAAGTGCACATCTCTTTTAGCTTGTTGTAATCAGCTTTCACTTTATCTTCTCTTTATTTGTTGCCACTTTGTTGTTCCGGCACCATTGTGCATTCTGTTCAATATCTTTCCCTAGGGACGTGGATGTGTTCATCAGGTAAACATCACTGATAAGAAGGGTAAAAAGAAGTGTTCCTAAGGTTGATCCTTGTAGCACACCAGATATCACGCAATTATCAGAAGAGTTGACGCCTTTAAGATGGTACACCACCATGAAATCAAAAAAACAAACAAAATAGCCTCCAGCTCAATTTCCTGGCCAAATATGGACATGAAAATCAAGTTACTTGAGTAAACGGTTGAGTAGAGTATAATGGAAACATTCTCAGAGAATGTATCTCATTGTGGAGAGGGTCACGGCCAAATTATAGCGGCTCATGAGCGATACTCTGGAAAAGATTTCTGGAAAACCTTACCAGCTACTAAAAACTATTTGGCCACAAAGTAACTGATATCAAGAACTGTGCAACGAATGAACAAAATTCACCTACAATCATCACAAAGTTTTTGAGGCTTAAAATTTGAATTTTCACAAAAATTCTACATTTTCAGCTATACAGTCAAACCTGTATTAGCGGCCACCTCTGTAGAGCAGCCACCTGTGTATAAAGGCCACTCTTCATAACCCCAAAATGACCCTTTCTATAGAAATCAACCTGGCAGAATGGCCACCTGTCTATATGGTTATTTTCCTCAGGTCCCAGAGGTGACCGTTATAGACAGGTTTCACTGTAATCCTATATTTGTCTAATTCATTACATTCAGCAAGCAAAACCACATATGAACATCAAGTTTGGGTCCTCTAGTCATCAAGGTGCTCACACAATCATTTCCACAAGATCGAAAATGTGCACGGATAAACATTTTCAGAAACTGCAATAGAAACTTGACAATACAATTACTTGTAATTTTAGTGATTGTAAGGACATAATTTCTACAATTACATCACAGATTAGATACAAAATAACAAGAGAGATGATTAATAGCCTTAACAATCAACATTTTCTTCAACTGGTATCACACATGTCACATCAGGTTCTCCCTCACAGGACGCATCCGTTCTCAAAATGCGCGTTGTTTGAGCATTTCCGTCTTTTTGCCTTTTTTGATTGTCTTTTTGTCTGTTTCTTGCGTCTCTTGGAGCCTGTTGGAGTGGAAGTGACCATGCTATACTCTGGATTAGCAGAGAATCCAAATCCTCAAGAAACATAACTCGTTGCATTACTCATTTTATTCAATCTCAGTGCTCTCAGATGCCGACGTCGATCGTGGTACCTTTTGTTGATTATGGTTGATGCCTTTTTCATCTAATGCTGTTCGTTTTTTTTAGCGCCACAATTGTATTATACCCTGCCTTTAACTTGCATTCTTTTTAACACCTGCTATGCTCGCTGCACCAATGTTCATCTTACTGACAGTAAGGCCAGCAGCAATGTCCAATTTCCATTTGCGGGCGAAGACCCCACAATACACAATGCAAAGCCTCGTTTTGTTCTGCGTAACTCCCATGAGGCAGCGACTCAACAGTTCATTACTAGATAGCCTGTCAAAGATTGGTTTCGACTCTTTTATCAGAACACACTGGGCAGGCACTTGGCAATGTTGTACGTATTGGTGCTGTTTGATCGATCTTTCCAAAACTTGCACCATTTTTTTTACTAGTCTTGGGACACCACATGTGCTGCTCGTCAAGGGTCTTGTTGTCATCTTCAATACAGTCGTTGACAATAGCTGATGATTTTAGGTGATAACTGTTTCAGCTTGAGATCTAACCATAGCTCCTCTAAGCCTTCCTTTTGAAGGTCATACCGACACTTGTAAGGGATATCTGACCTTATCACTCCAGATCCATTTGAAAAGTTGCACATCTTGAGGATTAATTGTCAGGGCGGGGCCATTTGTTGCATATCTGCAACATTCATTGTTAAGTAAGGGGTACAAAAAATAGACAAAGTTAAAAGAAAACTCAAATCGCACCAATGAGTTAAGGATACAAAAAAATCGATTGGTCATTGATAGTTATGGCAATAATGGGGTTGTTTTTGCAAATTACAAATGTTTGTCAGCGTTTAATTTTGCTCATGTAATGCCGAGAAACAGTTGTTCCTTTTTCGTAGGCAGAGGCATGCACTACATATGCTGTAGTACACTTGAGAGTAGCCAAATTTGTAATGTTTCCATTTGCCACGTTTTCTATTCTCAATTTATAGCAAGTGACCCATTCAGTCGTACATTATTTCTTGATTTGACATGGGGACAGCTGTGTGGCGCCTATGCGTGGAAGCGCTGCCTTCTTCTGTGCTTCTGTGTGTGCTGCACCTTTCCAGCTAGCAGCAAACTGTCTACCAGCTCTTTATGAAACTTTAACAACGATAATTGCTGTCTCTTGATGTTTGACAGAAATCGGCAAGCGACGATACAAGAAAGCGAATACAGCAAGATTGACTGCTACAAGTAAAATTGTGATGAAGAATGAATCTTAAATTGATTGTGAATGGTACACAATGTGGCTGCGTAACTTGAGCCGGTTGTAATCTGAGCTGCTGTCTGATTTCATTGCCATTGCAGTCACTGCGGTACATTGGCAAAGCATTCACTTTGGCTATATTAATGCAATGCCAAAAGATCTTCAAATACTATCTTCTTCTTTCAAATTCAATCCGGTATAATGATATCAACATATCTGCCAGGTCAACCCCTCCCATGCTTTTGTTATATATCTTTATCACACTTTGGGAGAAAATCGGCTTTCTGCCTTTTCTGAAAGACAGTAACGCTCTATTGTGGACACAGGTGCAATACCAACATAGTTTGAAGCCATTGTCACAGAATTGTTGTTGTATCATGTTGCAAGAATAAAGTTAGAACTTGCATCTGCTCTGTAGTCCATTGCACCTTGCCCCTCCTTCTGCAGCTCTTTTGCCGGCTTTAGCGGGCAGTTCTGTATACGGTTGCTTCGTATCGTTCCACATGCTGATATCCCAACTGTTTCAAGATAGTGGAGTAAATCAAATGTTGTAAACCAGTTATCAAAAAATAACTTCTGATTTGCATGCAAGGGCAAAGCTAGCTTTTTCCAGCATAAATATAGAAATCATACATGAAGCCAGAGGAACCAGCTCTGATCAGGTTCAGCTCTGGTCACGCTTTTTGGGTGTATTGCCTGATGGCACTAAATTTGCTTTTAACTGGTATAATCCTGCACTTTCACACATTCTTGTTGCAACCTTTCTAGGACCATTTTGATTTTATACAGCTTGTCTTGCTTAGCTGGGTTACATTCAGAATTCCCGCAACTTTTGGTATCTTTTCAATGTCACCATATCAGCAACTGGTGAGTGCCTCATTGCAACAGATCTGTACAAAGTATACTCCGGCAACTTGACCAGTGTCATAAGCAGCTGCATCCTAATCCACTGTTCAATCTTTTCCATGTTGATAGCAATTGATGATCCAATTTCTTCTTGCTGTACAGGTTCGTTTGTTCCACTACAATGTTGATAAGTGCAACAGTGATGAACATTCGAAAGTATTCTAATGCGCTTTCGAGAGAACCCGCAGGATGAGGAATGACAGAGAAATTGCCATGTGTTGGAGCAACATCTCTTTTTCTCCAACGGTGTACTTGGTCCTGTTCAGCATCAGCACCACATGCGTCATCACAAGAATCAAGAATTTTTGACAAGCCAGCTACTGTTTGCAACTCCTTCTCTTTGTTCAAACTGAAGTCGGATGACCGTGGGTGACAGCTAAGCATATCCTGCTCGCTCGTATCCAGCTACCACTGCCGGCGGTTGGTGTTTCTGTTGCTGTTGTTCAGCACCCGTGTCATGTTGATGTTGTACAAGTTAAGCATTTACTACTCTGGAATTGATCCTTGGACTAATCTCAGTTAAACGAGATGCAGTTTCGTTGCCTTTGCCACCTCGCCAATTCTTCGAAACACCTGGCCGTTGAAGCGGGTACTGTCAGTCTGAATGGGTGAAAAAACAACGATGCAATTTGATTCTTATTGGTCGTCATATGTGCAACCGTGAGAATGGGTTTATTTCCCGGGAGACCGGTCTCCCTACTAGGATCATGCTGTCCGTTAGCGTGAGCTTAGGCACACCCGCAAATGTTGTGCCATCTTTCAGCGGCTCAACCAATGCCAATCTTGTTCCTATATACTTGACGTTGTAGGCATAGATTGCCATGGCAGTGTTGTTTCCAGTGACAACTACGAACGGTGTTCTGTCCTCATTTGTGTCTCTGTGAAAGGATTACATGGCATAGGAGTTGCAATCAAGAAAGACAAGGTAGTGACATTTGCAGTATACAAGGGTAAATAGATACTTGCTGGAAGAACAGGACACGATTGAAAGATTTAATTTTTTCTTTGGGAAGCCCGTCTTTGCGCTCCTGCTTGTGATGTTGCTACTCGCCCATTTCTTGATGTGGACCAGGTCAGCAACGACCTTGAAGTCCTCCATGGCGGTTGATACTTTGTTGACGTACAGGACTGGTAGCACTGCGACCCTTCTATGGGCCTCATGCAGTTGATGCATTCTTAGGAGATGCTGAAGTTGGTAACTGCAAATGGAAAGTAAGATAATTTTTTAAGAGTGCGCAGCAATGAAATGGAAAACGTAGGTTAGTGCAGTAGGGCAATTGTGAGCAGGTACTTATGCCATAGTGGGAGGATGTTGTTGTTAGTAGTGCAAGGAGATTGAGAAATGGAGCACGACGGTGTGACCTGTGGATGGGTGTCGTTGTCAGCTATTGAGTATTTAATGAAAGTACAGCAGTGTTATATCGGCTGGAATTTGTGCAAGCAAACACTGCAGGCAGAAGTGCACTATTTTCGGCTGTGGCCAATTACCCTTGCGAGTGTGGGGCGACATCTCGCCATTAGCATATTGGTAATTGCGATAGCTTTTCCTATATTGTAGCATTGGTAATTTATAAAGTATTGGCTGTGCTAAGTTATAGGTTTCACACGTTCACATGAGCTGACAGTTGTTTGGAGGCAATTGCCAATTTTGAAGGACAGCTACTTTGCGGCTATTTTCAGTGGCAGTTGTCCAGTACTGGCATTGGGAGGTTGTTAACAAGAGCAGCTTGCAGCATCACATGTGAAGTCACAACCTGCTTTGCTGGAAAGGTGGCGTCAATGGTACGGACTATCCTTTCCCCAGGCTAACTTCTTCTGCTGGTGGAATTGCATTGTGCAGGAGAGTGTGGTGCCTTTCATGGCATTCCCGACATCTGCTTTAGAATTGCACTGATTCCTTTTGTGATTGGGATGCAAGCAGTTAAAACACAGGCGATGTTTTGACACAGCCTTGCGTCGATCTTGAACTGAGAGAGTGGAAAATTCTTCACAGCGCCAAACAGGATGGATTGCTTTGAATTCGGGGCAGGGGATTTTCCCATGACGTGTTATGCTTCCCCGATATTAAGTGCGAGGAGGGTCTTTCGTGGGATGGGGTATGGGGCAGCGTCTTTGGTCTGGATTTCGGGCTTCTCTGGCCTTGTCCTGAGGGTTCCACGTACTGCTTTCATTACCTGGTAATACCTCTGACTTGAGGAATGTCAGCATCTGCTTTAGTCCTTGTGGATTTGGTGCTGGCTGATCTTGAGCAGCAGCACCGAGCCATTCCAATTTTGTATCCTCTATGTGCAAAGCAGGCGGCGTAACCTGAGAGGAATACTTTGTATGCTCTGGAATTGACCCTTGGACTAATCTCAGTTAAACGAGATGCAGTTTCGTTGCCTTCGCCACCTCGCCATCTTTTTCCTTAGCGGGTTTCACCCATCCGATGCATTCGAAATCAAGCATGTTTTCGGAAAGAATTGAGGGAAGAATTCTTCGAAACACCTGGCCGTTGAAGCGGGTACTGTCAGTCTGAATGCGTGAAAAGAGAACAATGCAATTTGATCATTATTGATCGTCAAATCTGCAGCCGTGAGAATGGGTTTATTGTCCCGGGAGACCGGTCTCCCTACCAGGATCATGCTGTCGGTTGGCATGATCTTAGGCAGACCCACAAATGTTGTGCCATCTTTCAGCGGCTCAACCAATGCCAATCTTGTTCCTATATACTTGATGTTGTAGGCATAGAATGCCATGGTGGTGTTGTTTCCAGGAACCTTGTCTCAAGTGTGAGGTCAAGTTAGCGCGTACTAGTGGTTATTTGCTGTATGCTGAAATTCTTGTCAGCCTACAGCGATAGGCATTACCAGCATGTTGTCCATGCGTGCGTAACTTGCGTTCAGGAATTTGGCTTTTACAAAGAGCACAACCTCCGAAACGCTGTAAAACCATACCATGGTCCCTTGCATGTTGACGTCACATTCCAAACCCAAACCTTTCAGGCCCATACCCCCGCCAGTGGACCAACATCCTCCAGGTCCGTGCGTTCCGTCACACGTCTTCTCAGCACAATGCATTGATAGTTTTGGCTGTAGAATTGAAGGAAAAATAGAATAATAAGAAGGAGTTCCACCCTTCCACAGTGCGATGGAACGTATTATCAGTCCCTTACCCTGAGAATTTTGATGGGGCCAGCATAGTGTATTCCCTTAAATGTCCCCTTCTGAATTCCAGCCGTGAGAATGGGTTTATTGTCCCGGGAGACCGGTCTCCCTACCAGGATCATGCTGTCCGTTAGCGTGAGCTTAGGCACACCCGCAAATGTTGTGCCATCTTTCAGCGGCTCAACTAATGCCAATCTTGTTCCTATATACTTGACGTTGTTGGCATAGAACGCCATGGCGGTGTTGTTTCCAGTGACAACGACGAACGGCGTTCTGTCCTCATTTGTATCTCTGTGAAATGATTATATGGCATAGGAGTTGCAATCAAGAAAGACAAGGTAGTGACATTTGCAGTATACAACGGTAAATAGATACTTGCTGGAAGAACAGGACACGATTGAAAGATTTAGTTTTTTCTTTGGGAAGCCCGTCTTTGCGCTCCTGCTTGTGATGTTGCTACTCGCCCATTTCTTGACGTGGACCAGGTCAGCAACGAATTTGAAGTCCTTCATGGCGGTTGATACTTTGTTGACGTACAGGACTGGTAGCACTGCTACCCTTCTATGGGCCTCATGCAGTTGATGCATTCTTAGGAGATGCTGATGCTGTCTGTTAGCGTGAGCTTAGGCGCAAATGCTGTGCCATCTTTCAGCGGCTCAACCAATGCCAATCTTGTTCCTATGTACTTGACGTTGTAGGCATAGAATGCCATGGCGGTGTTGTTTCCAGGAACCTTGTCTCAAGTGTGAAGTCAAGTTAGCGCGTACTAGTGGTTATTTGCTGTATGCTGAAATTCCTGTCGGTCTACGGCAATAGGCATTACCAGCATGTTGTCCATGCGTGCGTAACTGCGTAACTTGCGTTCAGGAATTTGGCTTTTACAAAGAGCACAACCTCCGAAACGCTGTAAAACCGTACCATGGTCCCTTGCATGTTGACGTCGCATTCCAAACCCAAACCTTTCAGGCCCATACCCCCGCCAGTGGACCAACATCCTCCAGGTCCGTGCGTTCCGTCACACATCTTCTCAGCACAATGCATTGATAGTTTTGGCTGTAGAATTGAAGGAAAAATAGAATAATAAGAAGGAGTTCCACCCTTCCACAGTGCGATGGAACGTATTATCAGTCCCTTACCCTGAGAATTTTGATGGGGCCAGCATAGTGTATTCCCTTAAATGTCCCCTTCTGAATTCCAGCCGTGAGAATGGGTTTATTGTGCCGGGAGACCGGTCTCCCTACCAGGATCATGCTGTCCGTTAGCGTGAGCTTAGGCACACCCGCAAATGTTGTGCCATCTTTCAGCGGCTCAACCAATGCCAATCTTGTTCCTATATACTTGACGTTGTAGGCATAGAATGCCATGGCGGTGTTGTTTCCAGTGACAACTACGAACGGTGTTCTGTCCTCATTTGTATCTCTGTGAAATGATTATATGGCATAGGAGTTGCAAGCAAGGAAGACAAGGTAGTGACATTTGCAGTATACAACGGTAAATAGATACTTGCTAGAAGAACAGAACACGATTAAAAGACTTTGCGATCCTGCTAGTGATGTTGCTACTCGCCCATTTCTTGACGTGGACCAGGGCAGCAACGAATTTGAAGTCCTCCATGGCGGTTGTTACTTTATTGACATATAGGACTGGTAGCACTGCGACCCTTCTATGAGCCTCCTGCAGTTGATGCATTCTTAGGAGATGCTGAAGTTGGTAACTGCAAATGGAAAGTAAGATAATTTTTTAAGAGTGCGCAGCAATGAAATGGAAAACGTAGCTTAGTGCAGTAGGGCAATTGTGAGCGGGTACTTATGCCATAGTGGGAGGATGTTGTTGTTAGTAGTGCAAAGAGATCGAGAAATGGAGCACGACGGTGTGACCTGTGGATGGGTGTCGTTGTCAGCTATTGAGTATTGAATGAAAGTACAGCAGTGTTATATCGGCTGGAATTTGTGCAAGCAAACACTGCATGCAGAAGTGCACTATTTTTGGCTGTGGCCAATTACCCTTGCAACTGTGGGGCAACGTCTGGCCATTAGCAGATTGTTAATCGAAGACAGTCAAGAATTGTTCACATTGGTAAAGAACATTTCGGCATCCAATTTTTCCAATAGTTGAGTGTCGGTTGAGTTTCGCTTGCTCATCCTGGCGGCAAGATTGTTCCTCTCAATAGCAAGGTCATTGTTACTGGAACTGGTACGCTGAGGGTCCGCACTGCTAGTGCTGGGAATATCCTCTGCATTTGAACTATTTTGCCGACTGGGTGCAACTACATCCACACCTTCATCTTCCACACCACCACTACGTGGTTTTTTGATGTGGCCATCGTAATATGTACTGGTACGTACCTCTAAACTATCTTCCTATATACTGCGTGACAAGTCTGATGTCTTTATTCCCTGTGGCATTAATTCAACTCCTGGTGATCCACCCCAAATGTCTCCACATTGGTTGTACAAAAGGTACACAATTCTCCCACCACCACTCTGCTTGCCCATGTCCACCACCTTCTCAAAACTCTGTTTAATTTGTTTCAATTTAGACATCACTTTTTCTGTGCTAAGAAGAGGAAGGATTGCCATTGTTTGGATACAGATCCTCTCTTACTTCATCAGATGGATATCTAGAGGGGATAGTAAAATAATCATTAACACAAAATTGCATCACCACGCAAGATACCTCTTTCAAAAGGAGATGTGACTTATTCATTGTTTAAATGGAGCGTAATCACAAATCCCTGAAAGTTGTAATGAGGGGGGAAGAGTTTGTGGTGGAAGTCAAATTGTTTTCTTTTGTCTATGGAGAGCTCAGCCATCAAAGCCCGGTCTCCCTTTTTGCCACCTCCTTCTTTTGAATGATTGTTTACACTATGAAACGTCAAGATACATAGAAACGCATTTTCTCTCTCAAACCATTCAATTGAATTTCACCATTCTTACCGACAATAGAGATTTGTTGTTATGCAAGTTTATGACAGTTATTATACAAAGTTGTTATGCTAATCTCCATTAGATATAATTATAGTAAATCGTGTTGCAATTTATACAAGTTTATAACTATAACTAGTAAGTAGTATAGACTATAAAAACCTTTTGTTTGTGCGAATAAAGTCACACCGCCTCTGACGTACTATGGCAAAGACGCAAAATAGCATTGAAGGGAGGTTATCTATTGAGGGCGTGACCTGCCTAGAATGTAGGGGCTCAGTGATGTCCTTGTACTTCGTCTTCACTGTGTCCTAGTCAAAGCCCTCTGCTGACTTGCTCGACTTGTAGTCGAGCACAACATCAAGTAAAAGCTGAGTTTCCTCATCCGTCCTGGTGATGCTTTTCCCGCTGGAAACATGCAGCTGGCTGCTCGTCTGCAAAGACATTCTGGATTTTTTGATCAAACAAATAACTGGATGTTACTCCTATGTATTGGCACGAGTTCGAATTGGGTCGTGTAAACAGAAACTCGATCTGGACTGTTTTGAGTCCTCCGTCGTCTAAACGGGAGCGACCCGCACTAGTTTTGATCTGGACTAGACTCGTCCGGCATCGTGTACGCAACATCTGAAGTCACCTGCTTTCCTCTTTGCAACACATATCAACGTTGCCCATAACAGTCCAACCGAATACCGACCTCTGGCAGTAAGGAGTGATTTCCCACTTCGCATTGCAATATCTGCATGAGCAGTTGCAAGATCAGCTCCGATTAGAAATCACCGTTTCCTCCATTGCAATACACTTTCTGTACAATATCTTTCAAGTGAGTCTGCTTGCTGAGTTCTTTCCTATCAATTTTGACTGCATTTACAAGACAATCTAAGCTACTAAACTTCAATGCTCATACAATGTAATTGGCAAGAAGGCCGGCTATCCAGTTGTCTTGCAGGTAGGTCAGCTTCTATCCTGGTAATTCTACTGTCGGCCATATAAACCAACAAGTCGGACACTTTGAATTTAGGTATGCCATACATTGAACCCACTCTTCATTCTAAATAATTCACTCTTAGGCATGAGCTCTATTGTAGAAGCACCACGAGAAGAATTCGCCTGTTGGACAGTTTTCATGTTTTGGTCTTTCATCTGTCAAAGAGCAGTGCATCAGCGAAGCAAAGATTACAGTTTTCATTGCCTTCAGATCTCCTTGTTGTTTGACCGAATCGCATGACCAAAATATTAAGTTAACTTGTTTGTTACGGGGTCACTTAGCCATCCTCTCCCTTTGCCACCCAGTTTGTGATTTTTCCGCAATTCTCTGAGGTTTTTCCCTACTCTCTTCTCCACACGATTTATACATTATTCCTTTGATACTGGAATGTGTTTACAATCTGGCATGATTTTGTATAGTTTTGTGTAGCTTTTTTAGTCACCATCTGGTAGCATTATCGTCTATCTCATTTTGTATTTTGCAACATATCTTGACCACAGGGTTTGCAAATATCTGCTTCCATTGCTGGCAATTGACCATCTCGGTTTTTTCTGCATGGATCCTTGTGACCTAGAAACCAGAAATAGAACTCTGGGCTGCCCTCGCCCAAGTCATTAGCAGTATTTTTGCATGTCCTGCAATGTTTGCTGTGACTGTGATAGTCCACAACGAGATCTGTTAGCAAGTCAGCTGCAAATCCAGCTCCGTAGTTGGATTGAAATCCTTGGCGATGCCATGTTGCATCAAATGAGACAGCAATGTTGAGGATGCCATCACTGTTTCAACAATTCTCCACCTTAGCATGGGCATTTGCAATTTTAGCCCAACTTTCTCCCAGTGTCTCATTAGCAGTATTACTCAAGCTCTGCGCAATACCAGACTGGTGCTGCTGAAATGATCTTTTTTTTTGCCATTGATGGGCTGCCTATTATGCCACAGAACATATCAAATGCTACATATCCTTTGCCCATAATTGTAAGCCATGAACAGTATCTTGGTTGATATTGAACAAATGAGCTCTACTGTTAATGGCAGGTGAAGAATAGATTGGATCGCTTGTCCGCCCATATTTTTCACAGGTAAGGCTCATCTTTGATGTCAAGTCAAAGAACATCGCAGTAGAAGTGTGTGCCACCAAAAGGTTTCATGAGCCAATTCTTTGAGGGAACGATAGCATCCTCAACAATTATGTATGATAGCTCAATGATTGACTTGAGTTGGTGGTGAGAAATTGCACATATTCCCTTCCAAGGTTTTAAATAGTTGCGTATGGTTGAATATGGCTGCGTCAGTACCACGGCGGTATATGTTTGCCGTCCAATGCACCAACGACATGAGCCATCTTCGAAGCTCCTGGTTCTTCTGTATTTCAACAATTCATCATGAGAGCATTCTTCGCTACCAGCACTTCCATGTACGATTAAAAAAACTGTTACGCTTGTCCGGTTAAGTACCTCCTCCCTTGTCCATATCATGTGAAGTGGTTACATGGCTTTCCGCTTGACAGATTTATAACCACATATTGACTCCAATCAACAGAAATATATCACGCTGCAGCACAGTGTGTGGGCTACAAAACTTTGTTGCCGTTAAGGAAATGACAATATCTGTACGGACATCACGCATTGAAACCTGTTTTGCTGTTGCATTCATGAAGATGGGATATTTACATCACCTCCATCTCTAATCGTTGTATATTGCACCTTAAGGACTGGAAGCCCGTATTTCGCAAATCGCTGGAAATACCTACTGCAGTTAACAGGTACTGAAGTTAAACCAAAAGACTAATCCTCAAGCAGCTTATTCAACCTAAACTTTACAAGCATCCACGTGATCACGAATGAAACACTTCAGTCATGCAGTTCTACATTTAACATGCTCATTTCAGATTACTGCAATGCAGTGATTAATTATATTTCCTTCAATTCTGTGATAACTAGCCCTTCCACTGCAACTACATTCCACAACCCACTATCATCCCCTTTAAATTTCGAATTTTGTACAGTGACGGACGATTACATCGTTCCCTTATCATTTCATCATCAATACCTGTAATGATTCATTATCAAGAGCTCCCGTTTCGTGGCCGCAACAAGTCACAAGACAGCACCAACAGAGGTAGCTGCAGCAGTACTAGTTAATAATACTAGGATAATACTAGTGATCGTTAGTACTGTTGTATGTTGTACATTAGCTGATTCTGGGAACACTGCTGGATTAACCAAATAAATAAACAAAGCATCCAGAGCTCTCCTTCATCATCTGAGAGGTGGTCTCTCCAGGTACAGGTATCTCGATGCCGTGACTCCTAAAGGTGCTTTTCCTCTTTGAACTGACTATGAAATGCTGAATGTGCTGACATTTGCAAACAACACCTTCACTGTGCTGATCTTGAAGGCTGACTGACAAAGTACTAGATTCAAGCAATGCGCAGCACAGTGGATGAAGTATGCATACGGATAGTCATTTCGCATGCATGCGTGGACTCCATTCAAGTGTCCAGACATAACAGACGCCCCATCGTACGTTTGCATTATCAACTTTTCTTTGACATTGTCAAATTTATCAAGGATAGCCTTCACAATGTCGCCGATTGCTGCAGTGGTTCTATCGGGACTGACATCGGCCAAAGCAAGTAATCGCTCAATCATTTCATGGCCCTTGTCAAAACGTATGATAACACTGAGCTGTTTGCACGTCGATAGCTTTGTCGATAGCTTCGTCGATAGCTTCGTCGATAGCTCCGTCGATTTGAATGCTGATGAAACTGCATTTATTAACATTGCAATTAATCTCATCCTGAATAATTCATCTAAAGCCTTAATTAGATCGTTCTGGATGTCAGAGGATATACCAGTAAACGCCCCGGGTCCACCATGTTCATCTTCACGCAGTTGTCCGTCAAATCAAATTTTGCGAGGCATTCAAGCAATTCATAGCAGCTACCTCTGTTGGTGCTGCCTTGTGACTCGTTGCGGCCACGAAACGGGAGCTCTTGATAATGAAAAATGCTGAAAGAAACAGGAATGGCGACAATGGTCATGTAACTCTTGCACGGACAGTGGACTACGGATTTCGAAATAATCGGGAGTCGTGCATGTGCCCTGCTCATTGTTCTGCATACATTCAAGCCTTTTCCCATATCCATCCAGTTTTTTGTATATAAACGTATGGGAAACCACTAAACAAAGCACTTTCAGCCTTAATAGGGTACCATGAAAAAAAGTAACACGTTACACTTTTAATTATGCGGCAAGAAATAAAGATGGCACGTGGGTTTGAGCTGAAATCTACAATTTTGACAGCCAAGAACAATCCCTGAAATAGACCATCATTGATCAGAGTGTTGGAGACTGTATGTTTACATTAGGCACTCTACAAAGCAACTCATAGTGGTTCGTAAAAATGAAAGGCGGTCATGTACCAAATGGCCGGTACAGGACGACGTAAAAAGGCTCACTCGGCGGCAGATATATAAGGGAGATTGTTTGCGCAGATTCACGAGGGTTCAACGACAGAGCAGTGGACCGGCAATCCAAAGGTTATGGGTTCGACTCCCATGGCGCGCCACTTTTACTGTACTTTTACCATCTCGGTTTCCAACACAGAGTACGACTGATAGCGTTGCAAACAAAGCATTTCCTAGCATCTTCACCTGTGGCAGATGTCAACTCACTTATACACTGACATGCAGTGGGACTGCACATGCCGGATGACACCCCTCCTAGATTTTCAAGAGTCTAATGCAAATATAGGAAACAAAAACAAGGTCAACAATCATAATCTTCCAGCCGCACTTGTGAGCGCCTTTGACAAACAGGCTGCGAACCCTCATTGTTGTTTGTGTACGCTAGGCTGCCATTGCCAGGTACACGGACATACTGATCTGGCTTGAACCAAACATGGTCACTAGTCTTAACATCAACTTGTAAACCTACTAAAACAACTTTTACCAGCTTTACTGACGTTTGTTGGAGTAGATCCATCCAGCAGGAGGTACAATGCACTCAGAAGTGGTTAAATGATTGTAGCGATAGACAGCATCATTAATAGATATGCCAGCATGAGACGCAATATCCTTTACAGTCCGATGGTTTCTTTCAACAATTCCGTTTCCACTTGCCTTGTAAGCTGCTCGTGGGTTAAGAGCCACACACTGAATAGATTGGATTGGACCCAAGACAGAATGCCTTTGTCTCGGTTTCTTTTATTACTATGCTCCTTTGTAGAGTTGCTTTTTTGACTAAAAGCAGTCTTGATGCATTTCAGGATTTGTTTTTTTGCCGTCTCTTGGATTTATAACTCATACTATGTTGTGTACTGATCAATAATCAATTAATCAGCCAATCAATCAATCGATCAAGCAATCAATCAATTAATCAATCAATCAATCAATCAATCAATCAATCTATCAATCAATCGATCAAGCAATCAATCAATCCATCAATCAATTAATCAACCAATCAATCGATCAATCAATCAGCCAATCAATCAATCGATCAATCAATCAATCAGTCCATCAATCAATTAATCAACCAATTAATCAATCAATCAATCAATCAATCAGTCAATCATCTGGTTGCATAGTTGTGTCCAGAAAAGCCAAAATTTTGCTGAATTTCTGCCTTATATGAAATATTTTGAGTTTTATTGAAGCAGTAGTTTGCTTTCTATGCTCCAGCTTCAATCATCTTTGAATGTGTGTAATGATACCTGTTTTGTTTCTTTGCTGATGTAGAACATACATTTACAACGTCAAGGGGTTCAAAGTACAATTATGGATCAATTTGCATTTGCACTGGGGGCAAGCCAAACGTCATTTTTCCTCAAATTCAGCATGTCATTGGAATTCGAGATGTGGATAGTGTGGAAGACTTCAAGAGTCGCCTTGCCACTTCAAGAAGAATTGTCCTTGTTGGCAACGGTGGAATTGCATTGGAACTTGTGTATGTCATTCATTGTACTGTTGATTAATGTAAAACTGGACCGATGGTGGATTTGAAACATCAATTAATTGACCCAAACAATTTATAAATAATCGATGCATGGGACGTATTATAGAGGCCTTTGTTCCTTGACCTGTTTCAGTAGTTTGCCTTTGTAAAGTTACAGTGTGATGCCAGTAGCCTTTCTAGTTTGATTACCCCTTTTATGCCCATTTGTCTGCTCTCTAAAGAGCATGCATGCACGTTTAGATTGAACAATGGTGTCTAGTCCTTTAAAACACCTCAATGGAAGCACATCTTCTGTGATATGCCTACTGATGAAATGATGGTGGAACACGATTGCTTGGTGCATCAGGCCCATCTCTAGGTTAGTCCTTTTCTCAAACAGTCGACAAAGTTGCAACAATCATCAAAAAGATTAAAGCTGCAAAAAGGCCAGGACCTGATGGAATCCCACAAGAGATATTCACTTGCCTATCTGAAGAACTAACACCCAGATTACACTTTCTTTTCATTTCCATCTGGAATTCCAAACTGGTCCCGAACGGACCCAGGGATGCTAATATTGTGAAGATTGTCAAGAAAGGATCGAAAGGCACGGTGACAATTTCATGGGCCTCCCTCTGCTTTCAATTGCGGAAGATATTCTGTCACGCATCATTCTTTTGCGTATTTTCAGGTCAACACATAACCAGAATCGCAATGTGGTTTTAGATCGCAATGCGGCACTGTAGACATGATCTGCTTTGCATGCAAACAGCTTCAGGAGAAATATTGACACTGTATCACGTGAACATCTCTGGATCGTTCTCCCGAAGTTTGATTACCCATCAAGGCTTGTGAACATAACTCAACAGCTACATGACGGCGTGATGGGTTGAGTAATTCTAGATGGCAATGCTATACTATGCCCTTCCCCATTTCTAATGGAGTCAAACGGGGAGGTGCTTAGGGCTGCCTGTATCTTGCATTCACCACGTGGAAGCCAAATGTTAACTTTTTCTTGGTGTTGGTATTCACTTCCGATATGGGGAATTGTTCAGACTGTCCAGACTGAGACCAGACAATGCGTTTCGGTTTACATTCGTTCAAAATTCCTTTTCGTCGACGACTGTGCTCTTGTGGCTCACTCTGAAAAGGATTTGCAGGAAATGACAAGGAGATTTGATAGTGTCTTTTACAGCTTTGGCCTCACCATCAGTATAAAAAAGACTGTGGTGATGCATGGCCTGCACCAGGAGCGCAAATCCAGCAAACCTATATCACCATCAACTATGGCAAGCTGAAGGTCGTCCCTAGCTTTATTCATCTTGGCAGCTCCTTTGCCTCCCAAGTGTAATTTGAACAAGGAAATCACAGCAAGAATTGCTGAAGTAAATGTAGCTTTTGGTCGAATTAACAAAGGAGTATGGGAATAGCATAGCATCAGTTTCCACACGAAACTGAATGTTTACCGCGTCGTTGTAATTTCCATCCTGCTGTATGGATGCGAGTCTTGGGTATGCTACCGACGTCATGTGCAAAAGCTGAATGCTTTCCATCTATGCAGTTGTTGTATTGAGAGCTGTGCCAGAGCAATAGAGCTAGAGATAGTCAGCGAAAAACTTTGTAGATTTCCTGTATCACAACCTAAAGAATGCACATTCAATGACTCCACATTGGAGACCTGTGCACACAGAATCGGGAGTTCAGGATGCTTGGAGAGCCTACGTGAAGATCTGTGTGCGCAACTTCGAAGCTTTACAAGTTGCCCATGCTGTAAAGGAGCACACCCTGCGCAAACTGAGGATGAACAGTTGCCGGAGGACAATAACATCAAAGCCCTTACGACAACCCTTTGCACATGCTCCTGTGGTCATCGATTCTTGAGTCTCGCTGGCCTACAATCTCACCAGCGGGCTCACATGACAAGAGGAAGGTCTACTGAAGAAGATAATATGATCGTTTCCATCATTCAACTATTACTACTTACCAGAAGACTATAAAACAGTCGAAAATCAGCAATTTTTAAACTAAAAATTCTGGTAGCTGAGGCAGTTCTAGTTTTTTTTTGTCAACATTTTTGCTAGCTACAACTTCAGCAATAGGTGCAACCAAGGTTGTACGATCATGTTGTGTTGTATACCACTTTTCTTGGTATTGCAACCTTTCTTGGCTAGGATTATTCCAAGTTTAACTGCCGTGGTCAGTCACCCTTTACAATGCAGGTGGTTAGGGTATGCTATCATACCATAGTGTTTTCGTTGTGTCGACTAGTACAATAAAACCTGTCTATAACCGTCACCTTTGTGACCTGAGGAAAATGACCGTTATAGACAGGTGGCCTTTTTGTCCAAGTTGATTTCGATAGAAAGTGTCATTTTGGGGTTATGAAGAGTGGCCTTTATACACAAGTGGCTCCTCTATAGAGGTGGCCGCTAATACAGGTTTTACTGTACTCGCAAACTGTTGATCGTGTATATTGTCTTCTGTAGCTATGAAATCAAGAATTGCGAGATTGTATGGGTTGTCAAGGATGACAGCATTGGCTCTGTGTTTTTTGACAAAGTGGCATCTGAGTTCCTTCTGCCACAACTGAATGATGAACGCAAAAGCAAAGAAACGAAACGAAAGACGGAAACAACCGTGTTTAAACACAGAAGACATGAAATCGAAAGGGAGAGACTGCCAAGAAAGGGTAAGCTTGTTAGATTTATTATAAAACAATTTTACAGACTTTTCTTCCTCTTTGAGTTATGTGTCTGATCATGGTATTGAAATAAGAAGTTAGTTTATTTATAATTCAAAACTAGTTCAGCTATGAGCATCGATCAAACCTCAGCTGTTGTGACTGTCAATCGTTAAATTAATTATGTTCAACATAAATTAAAGAGTATTATACTCCTCTCGGGCCTTATTCATGGACCAGGACTAAAGCATAGTCCGGGACTAAATCTCTAGTTCCTATGCAGATTTTTGCAATTTTGTCCAGGCCAAGTGTTTAATCCCAGACTACACTTTAGTCCTGGTCCATGAATAAAGCCAGTGGGGTCGTTCCCATATCTGCTAAATTGCATCATCTACTGTCAGATTTGGTTGATGGGACATTTGTCATATATTTGAATAAACACAATATTGGGTAGATGCATGGAAGACAGAAAACAACTGCTCTTATATCAAACAGAAGAAACTTAACAATAAATAATGTGAACAAAACTAGCTTTGAATATAAGAATTCAATATGTACTTTCTCGGTCTCTTTTTAACCCTTGTCCTGCTTACAAAACTAGTTAAATGAAGACTTGAAATCGCTTTATCGATTGCTCATTGGCTGATTGCTAGGGACTAACTTTCTGATTGGTTGTATGTTGCTACTTTTGACTTGTTTCAAAAACGTATATATACGTCAATAGCAGGACATGAGTTAAGTCATCTAATCTCAGGAGCATTACCACATTTTTGGAACTGAAATTTCGAACTTCATTTTTTGCTACCGTTACATAAATGCATCTGTTGTGAATCCAGGTGGTGGTCGAAGGAAGTCGTATTTTATTGGATTAAATGAATATGTTGTCAAGCGGAAACGATTTAAATACAAGGCAATATAGTCTCGGTTTGCCTCTCGTATTTCTGAAGCTCCTGGTTGAAGGTTGAATTTGCTTTTGTTATGTAAAACAATGAAACAATACCTATCTCAGAACAATTTTCACTGCAAAAATTTACGTGGCACCTTAAAGTAAAGAGAACTAGCAAAATTATGTGCAGTGTATACAAAAATACCTAAAATAAATACAGTGTTTCTTAAGTGTGGTCTAAGGGACCTACTAGAATTGATGGCCTAAAGCACATGCTTAATGTGCTATAATGCTGTCCTGGGTGATACATTATGTGGTTTGTGGTAACATTCTTGCCATCATTCCCGGTGAGTTTGTGTCTGTCTCGTCGGTCAAAGTGTGATATTATGACAATAATCTCTAGCATGATATACAATAAAACCTGTCTATAATGGTCACCTGTGAGACCCGAGAAAAATGACCTTTATAGACAGGTGGCCTTTCTGTCCAGGTTGATTTCTATAAAGTATCATATTGGGGTGATGAAGAGTGGCCTTTATAAACAGGTGGCTGCTTAATAGAAGTGGTCGCTAATACAGGTTTAACTGTATTACTGATATGTGTGTTTTAACCATCATGGCCATTTTTAGTGCAGGAAGTGTTGCTTACACTTACCTGTTGTTCATTGGTGAATTTCTCGAGATGATTGTAAATTAAATAACAGTTGCTACACTGTACATTTACAGTTGCAAAAGTATGTCTTAATATGCATTCCTGAAACGCTGTAAAACAGCTCCATGCTGACGATTGTTACTGAATAACATTTGGATGAATCACCTTGGTTGGATATAAAGGCATATTCCTCTTTCTTTCCATTGCAATTTGTAGATGAAGCCATGGGACATGGTAGCGCATTGGGCCCAGATTGGAACTCAAGGATGGAATTGTCTGGAGCACAATGTGATGGTGACCAAAGGGTCTTTCTGGAATACAATTCCGAAATAGAAGATGTTCACACAGGGAAGGACTGTAAGCAGAGAGGTATCTGCAAGAAACATAATCAATTTCGAAAGGAAAGTAGTGATGACTGGAATTTACATGTTGTATTGTCGAATGGCAAAGTTTATACTTGCGACATGATGCTATCAGCGACAGGTGTCAAGCCAAATATAGACTTTGAGGTAACTTCACAGCAGAAGGTTGACTTTGCGAGTGATGGTGGACTGGTTGTGGATGATAATATGAGGACAAGTCTTGTGGATGTTTACGCTGCTGGAGATGTGTGTACAGCCGGCTGGATACATTCTGATCATTGGTTTCAAATGCGCTTGTGGTCGCAAGCCACTCAGATGGGATCTTACGCTGCAAGGTGTATGACTTCGCATCGAAATTACATTGAAGAACCTTTGGATTTTTGCTTTGAGCTCTTTTCGCATGTTACAACCTTTTTAGGTTTTAAAATATGCTTGTTAGGACATTACAATGGCAGGAAAAACCATCACTATGATGTGATAATGCGACGCGAGGAAGGCAAGGAGTACGCGAAAGTATTATTTGAAAATGGACGCATTCAAGGTGCTGTGCTAATTGGTGAAACAGACTTAGAAGAGACGTTTGAAAACCTTATTTTAAATCAGATGGACCTTAGTAGCATTCAAGAATCAATTCTTGATCCAGGTGTTGACATTGAAGATTTCTTCGACTAAAGAAATATATGATCTATTAAATGTTCAACTTAGGTGCTTTTAATTGAAATCTGTTCATTAATGGGTTGATCTTGTTGTGTTTGTTTGTCCATATAATGACGCGTCATAAATGAAGTATGTATTTGATGCTGAGCATTTTCCAGTGGTGGATTGACTACTTTATTTTTGTAGTTCGCTACAATTACAACTACTCTCTAATAATGTAGTTCGCTACAACTAAAACTACAACTACAAGAGAAATAAAGTAGTTAGCTACAACTATTCGCTACAACTCCCAGAAAGTAGCTAACTGCTTCGCTACTGACTACTTTCATTTTGAATGAATGAATGAATGTCAATTTATTTAACGAGGGCAGCCCAATAAGCCAATGGCTTGTCTCCCTTGGGGTCCTCGACAATTAAAACCACAGATGACAACGAATAATATATGTGTTGGCTGGCCCTGGAGTCGAACCCGGTACGCCTGACTGGCAGCCACACGTACTAGCCTCTAGACCACACTGACACATTTTCCTACAAAGTCAATCAGAAACAAGGATTTTGGCTTCTCATCATTATTCACAAATTATACGACTTGCTATGCAAACAAGACTTCAATCACTAGTTACATCATGGCACTTTTAAGTCAATTATATAGTTCTAGTGCGCAGTGTCACCTCAACTTTAAAGCCCTTCTAAGGAGAAACTGTGCTACTGTCTCGGAATTTGCAAAATCCAGATGCAAATGTATGTGGAAAATGTAGCTAAAATGATTATCCTAAATCAAAAAATAGTTCGCTAAAAACTACACTTCTTTAGTTAAAAAGTAGTTCGCTACAGCTGCAACTACTTTTTGAAAAATGTAGTCAAAAACTACTTCGCTACAAAGAAAAGTAATTCGCTACAAGTAGCTATCTACTTGTAGTTCGCTACTTCCACCACTGGCATTTTCTAGTTTCATACCTGATCGGTAAGAATGAACTCGTATCAAAAGAGATCGAGTAGTAGCTCTCAAAATGGCTGCCAATCTGCTTTGGTTAACTGAGACCTGTGTTTCTGGAGGGACACAAGTTTGTGCATTGAACGACAACTGGTTAGCCTGTGAGTTGAACTTTGATTTGCTTCTATAATGGATTATTCACTGACTTCACAATCACATGACAACCGACATAGCTATGGTATCCTGCTTTATTTGCAGTCAAATCTGTATTAGCAGCCACCTGTGTATAAAGACCACTCTTCGTAACCCCAAAATGACACTTTCTATAGAAATCAACCTGGGCAGAAAAGCCAGCCACCTGTTTATAAACGTTATTTTCCTTCGGTCCCAAAGTTGATCTTTATAGACAGGTTTCACAGTAATGGTAATTCCAGATTTAGAGAAGTCTTGCTAAAGTTCAACCGCTGGAACTCATTCCTGTGAAGCTGCAACTATCAACTTCGGCATGTCTGGGTACCATCCTTGCTTCCTAGCCGGCTTGAATAGACTGTCAAATTGTTTCCAATGGATGCCACATAATCTCGTCAACCAGTCATATATTATTGTACCACAAATGGGCATAAAGAGGTGTTTATTTATACAAAAGTAATTACCATCTTGGGTTGTACTGTCGATTTACAAACTGAAAAGTGATGGTGTAACTTGCAGAAGAACAAATCATGTGTATTATTAGAATCGTTCTATACTTACCCCTTGCACTGAACAGCATTCTTGGCTTAAAATGCCCTCTGCTGATATTATGTTTGAACTTCAGGATATTTTATTCTAATCACATACTTTATTTGCAACCTAATTTTTTATCTTAATAATTTAATGAATTTATCTCGGGATTCTATAAAACAAATCTTTTAGGTAACATCATACTTATTATTCATGATATTATGTGTAGTAGAATACGAGAAGGAAAATAAACTACATCATCACCATCATATGTAATACCACACGAATCTGATAATTGGATAATTCAGAACAGCATGGAAATTCATATTATTCATATTATTTATATTCATATTACTATAGCAGAAGTACAATGATTCAGCGTACACACATGTGTAATGTACAGATACACAAATTATACATAACTATATTTAACTATACAAGCTATTCACAACTTTATTTTTGCACAAAACATTGCCTAGTACTGTAAGAGTATACGGCAGCTGTGCAAGACACGTCTGGCAGCTTCCTTCGAAGCAATAAAAATGCAAATGATTAAATCTACTGTTTGTAAATATCTGGTACGTGTACTTCATTGTAATTCTTGTTAAGACGGTTGATCACATCATCCTGCCTCGACTGGTCTGCAGTTTGTGGCTTGCTGTGTTGCACATTGCCAGCGTCGCTGTACCGCCGCAATGACAATTCATCAAGGTGCTGCAAGGACGTGCCTTGACCTTCAATATCACTGTAGATGTCATCAATGTCAGGTTGCGATGATTGGCTGTCAGTAGTGTGTCTCACTACACGACATGGACCAACTGGCACTAAGTCTTCAAACGATGAATGTATGTCATCCTTCGATTCTAATTTATTTGTAGCACTGACTTGATTTGCATTCGTTGCCGGCAGTACAGAATCACCATCTGAACGTTCAATCCGCTTGTTATTTATCAAGTAAACAACGGCATCCTGGAAGCGCCATTTACCTCCGCTTTGCACCTGCTTTCTTGCATTCAATGCATCTGCAAGTGTTCCTTTTAACTCTACGGCTATTCTCACAAGGTTCTGGATTCGACGTAACTCCATCACGGTCAACAGGACCCCAAATGCAAATTCATTGACATTCTTTGGTATACTGAAAAGTTGGAGCTCATCAGAGTACTCTCCTTCAGAATAACCAAAACCAGTCAGCACAAGAGGGTATTCCGGAAACTTCTCCATTATATTTGATTCAAAGAATCCAGTGTAGGTCTAGAAAAAAACACAAAAACAAGTTGGTGAATCATGATAGCAAGAAAGGCAAACAACAAGACAGGAATTTATGAATAAAAATGTAGCTACCAGTATTTGTAATTTAGGTGAGGTTAACCCTTGTCCTGCTATTGACGTGTATACACATTTTCAAAACAGTTCAAAAGTAGCAACATATAACCAATCACATAGCTAGTCCCTAGCGATCAACCAATCAGCAATCGATACAGCGACTTCAAGTCTTCATTTAACTAGTTTTATGAGCAGGACAAGGGTTAAAATCATACCATGGTACGTCTTAGCGATTCAACTGGCGGTCAAGGTTAGCCTCGCTTTCCTTTTAAGAGGGTCATCCTTAGGATTGTTCTCCAGTTACAGGGTTCTTCATTGGGCCTTTAAGCCAAGCAAATCACCTGAAACCTGGGCAAACTGGCCAGAGCCAGATTAGAGAAAATGGGGCTGTAGGCTGAGATGCCCGAAGGATTGCTAGTACAGCCAAATCTGTATTAGCGGCCACCTCTATAGGGCAGTCACCTATGTACAAAGGCCACTCTTCCTAACCCCCAAATGACATTTTCTATAGAAATCACCCTGGACTGAAAGGCCACCTGTCTATAAAGGTCATTTTCCTTATGTCCCAAAGGTGACCATTATAGACAAGTTTCACTGTACTTGTAACAGATACGTCCTTCTCAGAGGCTGTTAAGGTATGTTTACCAGAGCCGGACATTGCATTTCCAGCAGACTGTTGATAGAGTTTTGCACAATGACAAGTAGTGGACTGCAATTACAATTTATAGAACTGACAATTCAATCTTACTATTAATCAACTGATTTTTCAAAATGTTTTCAATTTCAGTATAGTGTTGCAAAGTCCACTAACGTTTTCATCATCATAATAATCTTTATTTCCTGAGGGGCACCTGATAAGTCAGTGAATTCTCTCACTCAGGGCCCTCACAACACTCAAATCATTTGCAATACAACGAAATAAAAATGAACTAGTAATTAACTAAAATTGAGTAAACTACAATATGTTACAATGATTTCCTAAACTGTATATCTATATCTACTTTAAAAAACAAACTACTTGCTAAAATGTAGGCCTAATAGTGTAATTTGAAGTTTACCAATACAGTATACTTTATTAAAATAATAAGCGCGACAGTTCATTTTAAAAGTGTTTAGACTCGCACAGTCTCTTA
>OFHS01000587.1:8306-39214 GCA_900245855.1 Calvadosia cruxmelitensis
TAAATGCTATACCATGAATAAAATTGATAGTATCAATCGACATTTTTTTCTCGTGGAGCTTGTATAGTAATATCATCTGTTCATGCTATTTTGTTCTTTCGTTAACAACGCAGAGGAAGCAAACACAAGGGTTATAATACTACAGCGGGATGATTTGTATTAATGCCAAAAGGAAATCGATTTATGAAAACATAAGATACTACCCTCTGCCAGGAATTAGCTGAAGTGCAAGAACACCGAGGCAGTTGTAAATTGTAAGGGTTCCTAATAATTTCGATTGAATTAATTGACATTACATACACTGCTAGGGTGTTCACTTTAATCAGCGGCATATAGAAGGAGATGTGGCTGTACAACAAACATGTCCAGCAGACGGATCGGAGCCGTTTTGGTGTCATCGTACAGTTGAATGGTCCCCTCGTCTGATCGTACAGCAATGGTGGTGAAATTTCCCACATTTCCTTCACCATACGGAGGGATGAAATTTATAATAGCCCTCAGGGAAAACGATGCTTCATTGACAGACAGTGTCTTTGGCAGCTCCAAGATTTTGCACTTTCTGATGATCTCTGCCGACATTTCTTCCTCCAATGTCAGCTCGACGGCCAGTTTGATAACAAGATGCCCAGTCGCATTAGCAGCTCCGACACAAGTGCGACGCTTTCCCGCACAAGCAGTGTACGACGTATCAAGGCCACTAGCGGCACTGGCTACAATTCTGCCTCAGCTGGAGTCATTATCTGAAGTTAGTATATCGTCCAGGGTCATCCTGCCTTTTGCGCACTCGATGAGTTGTTGGCAAGGTATTACAAGTACAACGTGATCTGTTGCGATGATGGGACTTGGGCATTTATTGTCGTTGCATATAGAGACTCTTGAAATGGAAGGGGCTCCATCAAGCAGCATGTTGCAAATGCTTGCCACTGTTGCCTTGCAGTTGACTCTGTCAAGTCCACTGACTAATTTTTCAATTTTAAATGCACTGCTGTGACTCAGCACAATCTTTGCTCGCAGACGATAGGTATGAGCTATTATCTTACCATCAACTAGCATCTTTATTATTTTCAGAAGATCTGCTGAAAGGCTTTTTTTCTCTTCCAAATATAATCCACAGGCACTGCTGTCTGCTGCAGCAATTGACAAGGCTTGTAAAATGGCGTCGACAGCGCATGTGCTGGAGAATACGTACTTAGCTTTTTCAATGAGTACAGGCTTCTGGCTGCTACTGTGGCCGTTGCGCAGTAGGGGCAGGAAAACTCGACTGCCTCTGCTGTTGAAATTCACATGTAGCCAATCGGAAGCTGGCTGGAGATAGGTTGGACGATTTCTCTTGCGCGAAGATTTTCCCCACCGCTCCTGGTGCTGCAATTCGGCGGAATTTGCAGTCAAATTATCATCTGCACGGCTTCTGTGAGCAAGTCGAGGTATGGAATCGATGACAGTGCGATTCGACGAACACCTATCTACTTGCTCGATTTGAAAATCTACAGGCAATGGTTCTTCCCAATCTACAACAGTAATTCAAACAATACAATTACTTACACTTCAACTTATGCAAAAACCAGGACAGCTAGTACGGATGAAAGCAAAGGAACATTTTCATTTGAACTTTTCAACACTTCAAATTTCCAACATTTCAACTTCAGTGCATCAATACCTGGGGATGGCAGGTTCCTCGATGAAGGAGCATCTCTCGAATAGCGAGAACGCGGGGGCTCGAGGTCGTCACTCGACACTACTGTAATGAAAATTAGAAAACATTTTTATAGAAGGACAGCCATTTGCATACGCTAAATCAATGCAAAATAACTCCTTAATTCCTACTCCTTCACCTCGTCATTTCCCTCGCTTAGAACAAAGCGATAAGCACTTTTGCATAAGATTACAAGAACATATCAATATCACCTTCAGCAATAATAGGATCAATCTCCTATGGATTAAGAAAAAATTATAAACTTCAGAACGATTAACATCCTTTTCCGGTGATAATAGTTCGCAGTGGCTATTTCCAGGCTGAGGTCCAGGTCAAACAGGCGGATTTCAGGCGAATCGAATACAATTCTCATTTATTTTACCCTTGAGTTCGCTGGTAATGCGCCGTTTGACGCGAGGTATATTCAACGACCCTGTTTGATGTGGTTTCATTTTAAAACCTCGTCTGCCCTAGGCGGACTATCCTTTCTATCGCCTTCCCGTTCAAAGGGCGGATCATGGCTATCCTTCTCTGTGTTTATTTTTAGCAATCTGGCGGTAGAACAATAGCGAACCAGGGAAGTGAATGAAGCAATTCAGCAGTCCAAGTTGGGATCCAGGGGCATTCTGTCATGTGACGAGGCTCCCTTTTGTAATATGTTACGTTGACATTTGTCAGTGGGTGTGTACAGTGTGTTTGTTTTCGTATGTGAAATGAGCAATCGTTCTCGTAATCTCGTTTACAGTACGTCACAACGAATAAATTAACTAGTGATTGAAAATGCGGCAACTAAAAAAAAAGAAAGAAGTAAAATAAAAGCAATAGAAAATTGTAAATCGCTAAATTTTCAAGTTAACGGTTGCAGTAATTATGCGGAGCACTTTGATATTTGAAATCTAAAATCGGTAGACAGCACCCACCATGCAGGGATCCTGAAATTCTAGAATAAACGGTTCTTTAAACTCATGTCTCCTTCTTCATGAGCTTCCCTACTTATGTTACAGTGAATGTCGCCGTGTACGACGACTAAAATATATTGGTTTAATGTTCCAGGATGTACATCAACAAAATTTTATGCCCATAGGCAATTAATCAACGCCACGAATGTATTGAATCAGTATAGCTGTATACAATTGTAATTAGGTATTGTTACTGCGTCGATAGCTTGGAAAAGAGGAGTCCAGCATGCGGACTGTATTGTTTTCAGTGATGTAAAAGTTACAAAATATAAGTAACTAGTAGGTAGAGTTTTTGATGAATCCAAAACAATGAGATCCCAAAATAATCATTGTTCTTTGATGGGGGCATTCCATACATCATGCATCTTCCTTGCGGTCATTGGAAAGCGATTTGCAGATTGTGGTCTACAGATCTAATGATCGAAGCAAGGCTAATAGGTAATTTGCAATTAATGAAAACACATTCAGTAGGTATTGCTTGATCTGTTACTTTTGCTGTATATCATCAAACGTTTGCAGTTACTAATGACATGTCACTCCGTTAAGGTGAAGAATCAGTAGCAAAATTACAGCGTATGGTCAATAGTGCAAGCATCGTTGTACATCCAGTTGACAGTGAAAGCATCGACACATTCAAAAAACAGCAGGAAGATACTATTGAAATCATGGAGGACTTTGAGAAAAATGTTGCAGATCCTAATGAACTTGGTCCCCTTGCATACCTGTGGCATTCATATCTTCAGATGATGGACACACTGTTTGTACTTATAAGGTCACTTCGCAGTGGCAACTGGGAAATGCATCTGCAAGCAACACAGCGTATGTTACCCTGACTAGTTGCATACAGTATTTCCTGGTGGAAAGCATAGATTTAGCGGCTACCAAAATACAAACAAACTATAGAGCATGGATGGAAACAGGTCTGAAAAACAAACAGTTGGAAGTTTTAGTCTTTCAAAGTTAAATAAAACGAAAGATTGAGAGATGCTCTGTTGAAAATTGACTGAACATTTATCTCAAGTAGCAACTATATGAGCTGTGAGAAACAAAATGCGTTTGTAAACAAAGCCACCACACTAAATCCCCAGTTGCAGGATCGAGACCGCATTAATGAAAACACCTGAAAACCATGAGTCTGCAATCTACAAGGGTGGAGGAGGATTCGATCTATGCTCCAAGCACAATATTATTATATATCGACTGAACATTCTTGTAAATCATTATATCCACTTCTGGAATTGGAAAAACAAACCGAAATTTGAGGGAAAATGGCAATTTTCTGAGCAAAATTTCACACAGCTGGAGCCCAATGTAGCACAGAGCTCGCTACGGAAAGTTGAATCTGAGATTCCAATCTTAACACAAGATTCGAAACAATTGTTGACAAAATTTTGACAGATCAAATGCGTGAAGAAAATGTCTGCCAAGTGCTTCCTTGCTTGAACAACTGTTACATGAGAGTCATACAAACATTTTAGCAAAGCAACTCATTCTACATTATATTCCCTTTGTAAACTGCAAACATTTCCACACTGTTGGACTCAAGACGACACTGTTGTGCGAAAATTGTCTGTTAATCGTTTTCGGCCGTTCTTATCTCTTTTCACATTAAAAATCCTCTGGTTGTTGCAGGTATCTCTTTGATTGCAAGTTACAACAAACATTTGCCTGCCTAAGCTTTACCAGTTGATTTGGAAGAGCTGTACAGCATCACTTGCAGCATCATCTCAGCCAGACAGAAGTGGCTGCATCCATTATGGCCTCACTAGCCTGTGCTTCTCAGCAGACAAGCAGAGTTAAAATTGAAGATTCTTTAGGCAACATGAGGCATCAAGTAATTTGCTCTATTGGCAGGCAAGGGCTTTGCTTTGGAGTAAAATGAACCATGTTCTCCATGTTTGTAATGCTGCCAATCGTGGTTTTCAAGCGGAGCGATTAACACCCCTTCCTCTTAGAAATTCCCCTGCCCCTTCCTCTTAGAAATCACTGGGTAAATACCTATGATTGAACATGTATTATCAAGGTCATTAACTATGACAAGAGGCTCCTCTATTGACCAGCCTCTCACAGGTATAACTGAAGTAGTAAGACCAGATCGTACTAACAGGACGGACAGAGACGGCACTTCGAAGTTTGCGCCACAACAATTATTCTCTTGGCTTGGCAGTGGTGGCCTGCTGGCGCATGAGTCAAGACATTTCTGGCTGTACCACGTTGTACAGAGCTTAAATGCAGCTATGAGCTGAAGGATTCAGGGTTTTAAGCGGGGGGTTTTCACTAGTAGTAGCCAGAGCCATGGTGCATTCCAAAATCGCCTGGACTCAAGAGGGAAATCTTGCTGTGTTTGGGTGAAACGTTGGCGNAAACGTGCTTCGAATTGATATTCCTTTTGCATGCAACGTTTTTACCCTATTTCGCAACTTTTTTGCGTTGATCCCGGTAACATTTTGGAAGTCGACTTTTTTTGAACCACCCTAATGTTCACCGACGATGCTGATTCCGACTGCGAGTCAGTTACAGAAGAAACCGCCTCATCATCGGCAGCCCCAGGACCATCTACAAAAGCTACACCGTGCGAAATCATTCTGAAGGTGTTTCAACAGCTGAACATTTATACCGAAAACCATATTCAAGAGGCGATGACAAGCAAGACATCTCCCCTCATCGCCATGATGTCTAAGTACGCGACAAATTGGGATAAATATACCCGCCATTGTCTGCAAATAATGCGAGCTTCGACGCAGACCAAAGACTTCGGGCAGAGGTTTGACGAGGTACAAGTAGACTCAACCGTTGACGTCAGGGTGGTCAACAGCACAACCATGGTCTATATACAGCTACTATCAGCCGCAGCCGTCCACCTCCGATTGACTTGGAGAGAGCTGTTTAGAAGAATTGTGCGCATCCTCCGTGGCGAGGAGAGCAAGAAAAAAGGAGTCATCATGGTCAGGGCAAGCGATGGCGGAAAGAGCGCGTTGGTAAGGCTCTTCACCAGTCTCTACGAATCCTGGGAAATTGGTCATTTCAAAACGACCGATAAGTCTGCGACATTCCTATACGACGACTTGCCCGGCACGTCCATCTACGTCGGGAAGAGATTACGCTTAATGAGACAAGCGTTGAATCGTTCAAGACGCTCCTGGAGGGTAGCCAGTACTGCATGGCGGACATCAAATACAGGAGCAAGCAAACCGTTCCACCAAAGCCAGTGCTGGTTACCTCCCAGATGAGCCCCTGTCTACACGTGAGTGCACACACAACTGCGGTAAAGAATAGATCTCTCTGGCTGAGATTCGATCGTCCCATCAAGAAGAGCACAGACATCGAGAGCTTTGCAGAGTATGTGGATCTTAAGGACCCGAGAGTCTTGAAAAGTTGTATTAGGAAGCTAACCGAGCTATGTGGCGCTGTTGCCGTTGTTGACCTAACATGCAGCGAGTTCTACTGTACAGAGGACAAACTGTTGATGGTGTGAGAAATATAGTTTCAAAACTGATCGTCGAGATGTGGACATTATACAGAACAACGCCCGTCAACTGCAGACTTGCCCGGAACGCATCCATTCTTTGAAATGTGCCTTCGAAAGGTAACAATCTACGTGTTGACAAAGGGAAGTTGCTTGCTGTCCCACATACATGCGGTGGACCCGCCATCCTCAGCAATGCCTCATGTTCTGCTTACAGGTTCTTTGCAAGGAAAAAAGGCCCAGCACTGCAGAGCGAAATCTGCCAGCCTGAGATGCAGTGGCTCCTGCTTGGCTTCGACTTCATCAACACCAAAGTCGTTTTCACGCGCGTCTCAACACTGCCACCAGAGATGCGTTCCGTCATACTTGAGCACTGCATGCACGCTCGCAACATTGACATCGCACCTGGGCTGCCCCTTGCAGCTGTAGAGTGTAGCATGTTACCTGCTTGGAGGAAGCATTCACCTGGGCAGGTAAATTGATAACAACCGCTACTGTCCCATCTACCACTCAGTAGAGTTCCGAGTCGTGTATCGATATTATTGTTACGAGGTAGAGTTGTCACGGGGTCCCCGTGATCCCCGCGATCCCCATATAGATTTAGCAGTTCACACCTTTTGATAAGGGGAATTCCCCGTATCAGATTCCCCTTCTTCCCCGTTATTGTTTCCCCGCTTTTCACGGGGAGACGTGCAAATTGTTGAAAAGATGCATGTTGTGTGAGATAGTGTCAATTTTGTTGTGCAACACATCGTTGATCTTCTAAACATAATGCCAAAACAGCCAAACAGACATCGCGTTGGTTATTTATTTCCTCCTTCACTTGATCACGCATCTTTAACACCACAGGTCGGGTGTCTAGACAGTAATAGACACCAATTATCTACTCAGTGATACTAGTCCAAAAAGGAAAAGGATAATCTTTTCTGCATGTGTAAACAACATGCTTGTGATGGTTTGATCCGTTGTTCCGAAATTTTTGATTACTATTCCCGTAGTCCGTTCGGGTGAACAAACAATTCATGAGTTTCGCAGTTGAATTGAATACTGCAGTGCAATTTGACACCACAGCCTAACACATCTTGTTTTTTCTGAATCTGAAGCAGAAACAGCGTGAAGTTGTGAACGTTCAGTTGTGGTTACAGAGTTGCCTCTCTCATCTGAACGCATTCCTTTCAAAGGCTAATTCCTAACAGCACGTGTGAGAAGTCACAGGTTCACGGCTTTGTGTAAATTTCTTAGAACAATGGAAATGCAAAGTACGCAACGCTTTGTTTATGAATAATTAATTTTGAATGGAAATTCAAGTCCTGCTTTCTCCGTCGCGTTGAAGGATTGCTTCCAGGAACTTCAGCTTCTCAAAGACAGAGCCATTGCAAAGGAACATTTGAGATAGGAACACAGCTACTGTTTATGTACTAAAGAGTGTATAATGGCATATATTATTATGCATTAAGAGTGTATATCAAAATTCGTAAATTCCCCGTATCCCCGTGATTCCCCTTTAACCCCGTATGGAATTCCCCGGGGAACCCGTATCCCCGTGAAAGAAAAAAATCCCCGTAAAATTCCCCGTAATCCCCGTGAAATTTTCCCCGTGGCAACTCTATTACGAGGTATGTTACCTCGATTCGATTCATGTTCTAATTACCTAAAACAATAGGTAATGATATCCATGATGATCATCCAGGATGATTCCCTTCCGCGGCCCGACTACGTCCCACCTCGTACTCTGTGGCCAGTCCAATATCCTTGCTGTATTAATAACATAGATAGTACTGTAAATACAATGGCAAACTACAATGTTGCATTCGAAGCTTTTTATTTCTTTCAGTTTGAAAAAGAACGGCAAAAAGATTGCAGCATGCAAACCGTGTCACAGAAAAGGTAGTTGCAATTGCTTTGACCTTGGTGAAGATAACCGCCAACCACTGTGAGACACTGGTTGCTTCATATGCTTCGACAGGAACAGATATGGGGGATCAAAGTCATGGCAGGAAGTAGCTTCCAAGCATGCTGAGACGTGCTCAAGCTTGGCTGGACAATGAAGTAGTGCAGTATTTGTGTAAGCCGTTGACATCTACAAATCAGCTACCCCACTTCCATGTCACAGCAGATAAGTCGACCCCTAACCACATCACTAATCAGACAGGGATATGTCTTATTGTTGATGGAGTGCGAATAGCAATAGCTGTAAATGCACCGGAAGTATATCATGAGTCCAATTCTGGTATTGCTGGTGATATTACTGGGTCAATGGCACATGAATTGGCAGAAATCACAATCCATGAGACCAAGACAGCATATCCCTCGATTTCAGAAATATGCTTCAGTCAAAATGGATGGACAGTCTGTGACAGGGCACACCAGACTGCAGCATTTGCAGAAGCGATAGCGCTATTTGTAAATAAAGATAACGAGGATATGCTCTTTGATGTGATATGGGATTCATCACACTTCATTGATTTGGCAGTGAAAGACATATCTCACTATGAACTGATACCATGTGAAATCCATGTGAAAATCGTATGAAAAACCATGTGAAAAGTGCCCTTTTCACATGGTTTATCACACTGTTTTCTAATTCACACGTTTTTCACATGGTTTTTCACATGGTGTTTGAAATTTCACATGGTTTTTCGCATAGTGCTTCCCAATTCACATGGTTTTCACATGGTTTTCACATGGTTTTGGATTCATAGTGTCTAGCGGGAAAGTTGGTTCTTCGTGGGAATACATCTCTAGGCCATGTGACAGGGTAGGAATTCTGCCCACTATATTTAACAGAGGAAAAGCATTGAGTCATGCCAAAAAACTCGCCGAGACAACCATATAAGTGATAAGTTTGTTTTGAAGTTGACAAGTAGAGCAAGCTCTACCTTATTCTCCACTTACAAGTATGTGGAGCTCAAGAAGCTACTAGATAGTTTATCTCTTTATGTGGAAAGTTACCAGGAATTCAAACCTGGTGAGCTGAAAGAATATCAGATGTCAGGAGATGACTTTGTCGCATATATCCTTGTTGGCCATGATGTACTGAAGCCACTTATGGAACTGCTGGTTCAACTTCAAGGTTTGTCTGATCCACATTGAAAAGTAGTAACTTTGTGGCACAATCTAAAAGCATCATCCGATGACAAAGAGAATGTCATTAACCTTTCAAAGATCAATGGCAACTTCCCTCTTATGAAAGAGCCCCTTTGGAGTGTTGCCAACAACATCTTGGAAGTTACTAAACTAACAGAAGGATGGCAGATTATAAAACCTAAACACATAAGGAGGGTGGGAGTATATCACAATAACCTGGTTATGATATGATTCTCATTCCCGTGCTTTTTCACAACAACCATGGAAACAACCAGTGTGGTTAAGACCCTGATGTAGTTCCATGGAAATGAGTATACTTTGCCCTTGCTTGGTTTGCAAAGGAGAACGATTTGTTAGCAGTGTGAAAGTTCGAAGGAAACATTTACAACAATTAGGAGTGTTTAAAGGTCTCTCTGACAACACATCTGTGCCAAATGTCGGTGGTGATCACAATTTTTTCCCAGCTGACACAATTCAAAAAGTTAAGATTGAAGATCTGGAATCAGATTACAGCTCATCAACGACAGTGACAATGATGTAGTTGCTGACTTTACGGATATGTTGGATGTTTCGTTTGTCAAACACAATGATTTAGAAAGTGACACAGTCAAATGGATATTCCACTGTACGCTGACAGCTCTTTCACGCTAAAGGAAGTGCTGGCCGCTAAATTTCTGTTGTTCTCCAGTACACCTGGCATGAGCAAGCAATGTTTGTAACGTGAATTTGCGTTATCTAAAGAAATATTGCCAAAACCTGAGTGCATGCCTAATAGTAACGAAGAAGCAGTTTTGACACTTTCGCCTAGAGCCATTTATCAAAAACAACAGGCAACACAGGTGGAGCTGCACACGATGCGGGAACGATGTAATCGGCAAAATATTCTGAGGTTAAGCATCTGCATCCAAAAAGGCAACACCGCCAGCGTCTTGGGAATGATATCCCCAAGTAAAAATTTGTCGGAGATTTTAGCCTGTTGTAGTTTAAACAATTTTAATATGTATAACTAGTAAGTAGATATAATTTTAGCACATTAATTAGTTTTAGTTTCAATATGTATATAGGTTTGTTTTTCAGATTGTAATATTGTAATATCTGTTTCAATAATGGAAAAATAAAGCAGTAGATACGAGTAGATAAGGATAAAACAAGCGAAACCTGCTTGATATGCAATGCTCCCAGACACGTCAATGGCAAGGCAGTTCGTACATTCACCTGCCTGTTAAAAGCTGACTGGTGCGAAATTTATTTCAAGAAAGCTGTCAGAGATAATGCAATGTCACAGACAGTGTAAAGACAAACCCTTTATCTCAGACACACATAACACTGACCGCAGGAAGGCCATGTATTCCACTGATGTTTTTGGGGGGATTCAAGAGCCATAAGCCTTGCCTTCTCGACCAACGGTGTAGACCCTTTTAACAAGGCGAGCCAATCAAAATCAATGTGGCCAATGTCCGTCTCTATTGTAAACTATCCAAGAGTGTTGAGCTTCCTATTTTCAATTGTTCTTTTGTTGGTCATCATTCCATCCAAAAATGGCAAAGAGCCCTCCAGCTTGCAGCCGTACATTGACTTGCTAGTAGAGGAGATCAATGAGATCAATGGGCAGATCTTATACGACGCTTTTCGCCAGGAGACATTTACTTTAAGAGTATCTGTATTCACCTACATACTTGATTACCCAGGAATCAACAAAGTATTTAGCTGCCAAGGATCTGGAGAGTACATGGGATGTTGCTGGTGCAAGTTAAAAGGTAACCCGTTTTCAGCTTAATTTTGTTGTTGATCATGCAGGTCCAGTCAATATCATTATTGAAATGATGGCTACATATTATTTAGGCAAAGTTAAACTCGAGGCATAATGCACTTGCCAATTGGAACAGCTTGCCTTTAGGTGGTGACAAGTTCATGTGATTATTATGTGAACCTCAGGTGACCTTTGCCAGCCTCAAGACCATGCAAAACGTGAGCATTGATTAGCCCAGAGGGCTGCAATCAGTCTTGCGCGAGCTATTCTGCTCCATGAAAAAAATTACTTGTAACTTGATGGATTTTCAGTCTAAAGTAATACATACATACATACATCACTAGACAGGCGCAAACGTTAGCTTACGTGTCGCATTACACTTCGCAATCGACCTTGCGCTTTGCATTTACCTTACGCTTTGCATGTGACTTTACGATGCCTACCAAAACACGGAATAGCCAGGAGGCGACTGATTATCCCGTGTCTGCCAGCATTAGTGTCGTTTTGTCCACACGTCCAGCGGTAATTTCAGTCAGCGCCTTGGACTCTGGCACCTCAACCGTCACTGTCCCAAATTCAGTGTTGCTGCCACAAGACCGCCCAGCGTTTGTGAAAAAAATTGTTCAGTCCGCCTTGGCTACTACAGCTCATCCCGTCGCCTCGCGTCAAGGTCCCGCTGATCCGGTAAGGGCGTTGCCCCAGCATTCTGCTCCTCTAACTGCCACCAATCCAGGTATGTCTATTCCCGATTTGCCTTCCTTTATGAGCACCTTCGATCTGCCACCGGTCCCTGCTGTTGCTGCTGCCTCTTAATTGTGTTTGCTGTCGGATGCTACTTGTTGGGGCAATCCTGCCGTGAACTCAGCCCTCCACCACACACCTTCAGCAAGCTTATTGCTTTCTGCCTCCCATACCCCTGTTGCACAACCATTTATTGTTGGCCCAGGTAATACGCCAGCACATCAAAATGTGGGCGCACAGATTGTTGGCGGGCATTTTACTGATCTTCGCTGATCTTATTTTGCCAGTCCCCATGGTGTATGATGCCGAGCAGCAGCTATTCCTCGAGGGTCGCATAATACTATCCTCGAGACCGAAGCATAGCCGCCGCATCGTCGAGGATATCGTCTCGTGGGTGTGGCAGTCGTACGATACGGCATTTTGCCAGCACGCAGCCGCGTGCCATTTGCTACACCTTCTTTCACAGCTGGTCGATGTGTGAAATGCAACAAAGAGCAGGCTTGTAAATTCCTACAAGAAAAATTCAACTGGACAGACAAGAAGAACGTTTGGAATGGGACATTAAAACAGTCAATTTTCTAATGTTTTTCAGCACACCAAACTACAAGAGATCAACCAGTCTTGCTTTCCTATTGGAATGATGTAAGCTCTTTTTGACCGTCAATATGATTGAAATCTTTATTCGGGAAACAAACCATTATGTCAGCCAGTATACTGCAAAATTGCAGCTGGCAATCAATTATCCGACAGAGTCAGAAGGTAGAAGGATGTCATTGTTGACGAATTGTGGGCCTATCTTGGCATTTTATTGCCACACAAATTGTGAGAAAGGGCATGCATGCTGATTACTGGAACACTAATGACATGCTGGACGCCATATTGTTGTAATCAGATCTATTGCAATCGCTTCCAGTCAATCCTGTGATTCTTTCACTTCATTGACAATGAAAATCTGGATAAAGATGACAAGATGTCAAAGGTTAAACCTGTCTATGATTGTTGTGTGTTCACTGTTTACTTCAAAGTTACACGCCAAAACACCATGCACAGGATAAAGGAATGCTTGCCTGGCGAAGTAGATCTAAATTGAAATTCTACAACCCCATGAAGCCAAACAAGTATGGAATAAAAGGTTACATCACTCTGAAGCTTCTGCTGGTTATCTGTGGAGATACAATATATGCTGTGGTAGTGATGTTACCTTGCAAGATCCTGTGTCAAAACTGCTGGAGATGGCTAAAGGCAAGAGGCAAGAACTATTTTGTTTACATGGACAATTTTTACAATTCAGTTTCACTGCTGCAGCGGCTTTCAGGTTGACCACATTTAATTTTCTGAAACTCTCCGAGGACAACATGGTCAACCGCCCATGCTGAAAAAGAAGGGGAAAAGATGAACCCATACAAGATATATTTTCCTTTACTGGAAACATTCTGGTCCATTACTGGTTTGACAAGTGCTATGTGAAAACGATCAGCAATATGGCAGAAATGCGTGACTCAGGAAAGCTTGACAGAAAGGGATGCAAAGTTTGGGCCTGTATTTAAATACAACAAATAGAGAAATGGAGTACACAAATTGCAACAAATGAGTAAGTACTTGAAAAATGGAGTCAAAATGATAATTCCTCCTTGGGAAGCAGGCGACATGCAAGTTACACTAGCAGCAAGCAACCTCAACCAACTGAAAGAAAAGCTGATGTGCATTTAAGAATACATTAATGCTCATGAACTTGAGGCACTGACGTCTCTGCAATCATTGCCCAAGTGTGAAGCATTGGTTTTTTGAAGCAAACAAATTGTAATTCCAGAGAAAGGCAGTCTGATAGAGGCAGTCTCACAGCATCACCAAGTAAGTATATGTTTAGAGGAATTACAACAATTTGTCAGTAGCTTGGAGAGGTATGGCATACTTGGCCTTTCAAGAACTTGAATCGACTCTAAACCAAGCTTCCTCATTGAGAACAGAGACAAAATCAATCAAAGGTATGAGAATTTCGTCGACGTAAATTGAACATCACAAAGTGCATATTGGTAAAACTTAGCCTGATGGGTGCAGGAAGCCGATATTTCTACCAAAGTACACATTCCACTTGAGTGCGAGAAGCCGATATTTCTGCCAAGCGAAGTGCCTTTGGTGTTTACTTCGTAGAACGCGCAGTTGTTATCGCACGGCTACCATTTTGGTCTCATTTTGAAGACTAAAGAGAGGCCGACAAACAAGGCATGAAACACCTGATTGGTCTGATATAGAAATTTTGAGAATTCGCGCCCTAAACATTTGCGTTCACATGCGCCGCAATTCGAGCTGGGTTGTGTTGACACGAGTCACGCGCCGGAGGTGCGAACAAAGGAAGTTGTAATTTGAGTAATTCATGAGGCACGTCCGCTTTGTTTCGCCCTTTAAAAATTAACTGCGATGGTGGTAAATCTGATTGTACAAACGAGCTCAAAGAAAATTACAAAGAGGACAAGATGCAAGGATGAGATTTTATCCGAAAAGTGTTCCAATCCACCATGAGTCGTCTGATCTCATACGCAAAGGATTATTTGTTCAAGCCCTCAGCTTCTTCCATTCCGTTGGATGATAATGATATTTTGAATAATCCATCTTTGTCTCAAGATGAAAAGGAGGGTCTGATAGCTGACAGAGAGATCCTACGAAAGAAAGAGAAGTTACAACTGAGGAAAAAAGCAAAAGAAAGACAGAAACAACTTTTAGATGAAGAAAGGCAACTCAATGTCGAGGAAGAGGCGGAGAGAGCTAGGGCAGAAGCAACAAGGCTGTCTGAGGTGAAGGAAGAAGTCATGTCACAGTTAAGAGAAGATTACTTGAAGCAGAATAAGAGTGAGTTCGACCGACAGATTCAACTCATTGATGCAGAAGCAGAGAGAATAGAAAGTGAAAATCAAGCAGCCTTGAACAGAGACGGACCAGAAGCGGAGATCAAAAATTATAATGTCCAAGAAGAGATTGACAAAGTGAACGAAAAATTCACTCTTTTAGCAAACACTCATGCCAGGAACACATATCACCAGCTGAATCATGATTCATGAAGATGAAAGTCAGTAACAAAATGTCTACAATCTGTAGAGGAATGTTGCAGTAAGCTGCTTTATCATGAATTGTCTGGCCCTGCTAAGTGGTTTGTCTTTATCTCTCTCCTCATTTGAGCGACGATAAATCAACTAGGTTGCCTTTGCCGTTTTCGAGTCGAGTTCACAGAAGCGTTTGAGCCTGGAGTGGTAATTTGATCTGCCATTTCCGTTGTGAGCGCTGAAGCAAACAATAGATTTGTAATTCAACACCGTCGTGTTATGTCCTCAGAAAGGCGGGTGTCATAGCAACGCGACCTCGTGGCGCGAAAGCCATTTCCGTTTGGTATTGCAATCAGAGACGCGCCACGAACAAGTTGAAGGCGTCGAGTTGCAAGGGATTTCTTCACTTGCACAGCAAAATGATGGCACTGCTCACCACACGCAGAGTTTCTTGGAACAACTAATGGCTTATTCGACAGCCAAGTAAATTCTGAGCAACATTTCCTAAAGTTGTTTGTCGTTTGGTAAACGTTTTCATGTGGTTTCGATCATTAAAGTTCAGGGTTGTTTAGAATTATCCTCCGCAGCGGGGGCTACAGAAATTCGATGACGCTCGAATATAAATTCCTCTTCCAAAGGTCCTCGATACTTTAACATCGTATTCTGCCATCAGGATTATCAATGAAATCGACGAGAGCAAAAAAGCGAGGCAGTTGTAGAAAAAAATGGCACAAATTGCTCTTGTGCCATTTACAAGAGCTTAAGAATCCAATGCCGACACATAATGCACTTGCGGACCTTCCTTGGTCTTGTCCCGTTTGACCAACGCCTTTGCGTAAGACCATAACGCCTCACAATAGATGAAGAGACAAACGAGTCCGATACATTCAACTTCTTTACCAACAATATCATCGACGCCATAGAATCAGAGACAAATCGCTACGCTGAACAAATTATAGAGAACAAAAGAGGAAGAGACAACCTGTCCCACGGGTCCTGAATGCAAGCCCTGGTGCCTGTAAGCCGTCCTGACATTCGTGTGTTCCTCGGTCTGCTGATGTTGTTTGGGCTTGACAGGCGTCAAGACTACCCATCATGATGGTCAGCAGACTCACTTATAGAGATTGGTAGCGTACGAAGAATCATTCCAAGAGACCGGTTTTTGATAATTCACCAGTTTCTCCACTTGGCAGACAATTCCTTTGCCGTCCCGAGTGATGATGCGAGACACGATTGCCTGCTAAAAATCCGACGTTTCTCTGAGACACTTGTTTCGCGGTGGAAACTTGTGTACTATCCATGCAGAGAAATTGCAATCGACGAAACACTAATTCCATTCAAGGGCCGCACTATCATGAAACAGTACAAGCCTAATAAACCACATAAGTGGGGGTTGAACGCATGGACTCTAGCTGATTCTCGGTCAGGGTACGCCTTCAGCTGGAGCTTGTACACGGGCAAGAAACACAAGAGGGAAGTGGGTCTGGCTCACGGCGTTGTAATGTCCATCGTCCAACCAGTTCTAAATAGATCCAATCTCCTCTGTGTAGATAACTTTTTTACCTCGCCAGCCTTGTTTTCCGAGTAGGTGTGGACAGGGCCAATCAGGGCATGTGGCATTCCATAAACATTCACAAGTCACTCAAATGGTAGAAGAAAGTATTTCTTTTGCTGCTTGAGGTGCCTTATATAAACGCCACGGTCGTCTGGAAGCAGTTCCATCGAGACGTTTGCCAAAGCCCCCCAAAGTACAGACTGGCAATCATTCGGAAGCTGACGGTGATCGACAGTGCTGCCCAACTGCCAAACCATGTCTGCCAGCCAACAGCAGTAACTCGTCTTACTGGGAGACATTTTGCCAAATAAGGCAACGTCCACCATTACAAAAGCCCAGGCAAGCCAAGACTGTGTTGTTTGCTCGGATCGAAGGACCAAGTGCTGTCGCACAACTTGGTGCTGAGAGCAATGCAATTTCTTCGCCTTGCTGCTGTTCAACAAACTAAACAAAAGTGATCTCAGTGAGTCTACCACTTTTCCATTAACAGAGATCATACAAAGCTGTTTGTGCAACCTTCGCACACTGGGAATTTGCACAGGGTTGTGGCTATAAGGTATCAGATGAACAAAGTTGTCACCATGTTGGACTCCATACAAAGAAATCCATATCTCTCCTCGCAGGTGGAGAAAGAAATTGCGACAGTAGAGTTTCAGGCAATAAAGGCAAGGCATCATAGCCATTTTGCCAGACTCCCAGCAGCAAACAGAAACTGCTCTTGGATGTCACAAAGATGTGTGATCACCTTTACAAATACCTCAATCAAGGTTTAATGGAACCTTTTCCGATGACGGGAAAAACTTCTCGTCGTAATGTCTTCGTCTCATCTCCACCTTTTGATGTAAGTAATCTACTTTGTCTCGTGGTAAAGACATCATTAGAACAATATAAAATATACTGTATATGACGTTTGCCTGAACATTGTGAAGCCAGCATGGTTGAATGCAGCTGGTGCAACTGCTGGCATCATGTTCGTTGCAGCGCTATTGTCCTAAATGAATCAGCTTTGATCACCAACGTAACATATCGCAGGCAGTGGTGCATTGACTTCTTTGCTATCGTAGTTCATTACAATTACAACTACCAGAGAAATAAAGTAACTACTTAAAACTATTCGCTACATCCTCTAAAAATTACTTGTAGTTCGCTATTTCCAATACTAGTCCTAGATCCTTGCAGGTAATTATGTTAGCGAATTCCTTCAATTCAGAACTGGATTAATTAATCTGCTCATGTAATGCCATATTATTGTTTGTCGGGCTGTGTGTTGTTTGCCACGTTGCGCGACGTTAATGTCATTTCTTTTGTTCTGTTCAGGCTGCGAATCCCATGTACGACAACCTCGAGTTCAGACGGGCGATCGCTGCAATTCTTTGCGACGACCAACTGAGATTTGAATGCCTTGGTTGGATTAAGCCGGCCAGACTGCTCGACGGCGAAGTGGCTAGACCGACCAAATTTCACCTCGTCTCGCTCAAATTGGCCTCAGGGACAATTCCGGAGGAGATGAAGTACGTGATTTATCAATTGTTCAGTAAACCAACACATTAATCCAAATTCTTAGCAAGGTGATGATAAGTCCAAAACTAAGCGAGCAAGGAAAGAATCACACGAAAGTCAGCAGATTATATATGCACATTTGGAGGATATCGAACAATTCAATCGAAAAGCAAAGCAGTCAAGAAAGTCAGTTCGATGTTGCTATCATCGCTGACAAAGCGACTGTCCATGGTGCACAAGTTGGCGAGCAGAGAGGGTATCACAGGCAGCCTTCCTGCTTCTGCATCTCCAAGCAGGCAAGGTTTGTGCATCGTTGGACAAACCACAGTACTTATGGAGCAGTTCTACGATAGCAATGAGGCATCATGGCAAGTGCATGGAAGAAAAGACCAAACTATTATCAGAGAAAAGAACAGCGAGGAATGGATGACAAAACGAACAGTGCAATGCTGTTAATGGGGCTACACAACATTTAGGCAGAGTTAAATCTGATCTGTCAGCCTCGTTGCTAGAATTGAGTTGTTTGACAGCATGACTTGTGCCCAGTCTCCTGTCAGCAGCCTGGTGACAGTTGCATGCTCAGCATTATAGTTCCTTGTCAAAATTGCCTGCCAGTCGTCTCATTATTGCCAGTTGCATGCCACTTCGCTATTGCTAATAGCTTCTTGCTTGCTATGTCGTTATTTTCCTGTTAATATTCACCATATGCTATGCCTCACCGTACAGGGAATAGTTTGAAGGCTTGCAAATCCCCACCCACCAACACCTTTCCTTACAGGTTCCAATGAGGTATGTATAGTGTGTGAGTAATTCTCCACTGCTTATCGATGTGACTGGTGGTTGGTGGTGGAGTGCACTGGCTTGCAACAACCAGCTCTAGCATTCACAATTACTTCCCTCCCACCAACAAAGCACCAATACCAAAGTACTTATATACGGTGATGACATGCTCATGTCCCTCGCAGAAGCACATGGATTATTCACAACGAAACACAACGAGAACCAAATTGGACTGAGTAAGTTCTGCGAGCTGCGCCCAAAGCACGTAAAATTGTTTGAACACATTCCACACAACGTATGCGTGTGTATCTATCATGAGAACGTTTGTCTGTTACTGACTGTATTGTCATCACACACACACAACTGGCAACTGATTTTCAGGCATTTATTAAGCAGATCGTATGTGATGATACCAGTTACGATTTCATGACAATGAACTGCACGGCATGCAAGGATGGAGTTACAAAATTCCGACCAGAGAATTCCAACGAAGTCGTTGTCAAATATAAGCAGTGGCAATCAAGAGACGGTGTTCAAGAGAAAGTGGAATTGCTAAGGAATGTAACCGATGTCTTCAGTGAGCTAGTGAGCAAACTACCACAGTCCCCCCGTTGCAGTTACAGAGTAGCTCCCAAAATTAAAATTTTTGGTAAATTACCGTGAATTTATTTTTTGAAGTATTTATATAGTTCAAGCTTTGTATTTTACGACTACGAAACTTATATTCTTGTTGCGTGTTTAGTTTTAGGTGAAACTGGCGTTTGAAATCAACTGTTTGATAAGGATTTGCTGATAACATGTGATCCTAGTTTGCTTTCTTGTTTGCTATCCGTGTTCTGTCATCTCTCACAAAATCACAACCATAACACAGTGCAAACAATTTTGATCGCAAACCTTTGAACTTCACGATGGTGACGATCTTGTTGGGTTATGCAAAGGTAGTGAGTAGCTACAGGACTGTTGTATATTGGCTGATATTGGCTTCCTTCTGCTTCTTAACAATGGCCCACAAAAATAATGAGATGTAAGGCACATAGATTGGCTTGGTTTGCATCGCGTGACTAAAACAATTGGAATTCATGATATCGTTTTCAGCTGATTTTTCTCAATTATTATTGCTTTGAAGAGGAAACCTTGAAATATTCCGTTTTCCTTGCTATATTTGATATATTACAAAATAAAATTACTCAGCAAACTGGATCTTCCTTGTGATTTACTCAAATTAGCTATTTCTTCACAGCTGTTTGATCGAGAATCAGGTAAGACAGTCAGTGTTTGCGAAATAATGTTTGTCGCTTCGTTTTACAGTTTCTAACACTGTTCAGGCGGAAAAAAGAACTGTTACCAATTTTTTGTTGTGATATTTTGATGTTGGATATGTCGTAAAAGAAGTTCAAGTAAATTCTACGGCAAACGATCCACGACATCTATCGCCAATAATGTCCAAAGCACAAGCACTACTCAGCCTTCTATTGCTGCTTCCATAGCTTCAGCCACAAAACTTCCATCTGCAATACTTCGATCTTCAAAGCGCAAAAGGAATATCTAGAAACCGATGTGCTTTGACAGAACTTGCTTCGAAACTATGCTGCTAAGGTTGTGCCCGTTGCTAAGAAGTCCATTCGAGGGCTAGCGTCAACTTAGTCCTCACATGCGAATGTGATGAAGCAATGCACTTGCTTGTCTAATGTACCAATTCAAACGATACAAAAAGAAAACAGGTGAACGATAGGCTGCAATTTTCTGCATATGAGATAGATCTTCGTCATGAAAGAGCAAAAAGATTCTGCATTGCATTTGACCTCTCTCCTCCACTTGCCAAGCCACAATGGGACAATGACAAAAGAGATTGCTTCATGCTGTCAACCATGTAGACGAACTCTGCATGAATAGCTGCTGATGACGTGAAAACCTCTCAAGGAAACCAGATAACAGTGTCATGCGATAAACCATGCCAAAGATGTGGATTTGTAAGCAAAAAAGGTGTGACAACTGTTGCCACTGTGAATGGACTCACCTCAAAAATAATTCATTGCGAGGTACTGGCTGATTACTGTTCTACATGCTCTCTTGGAGAAAATGCTCCGACAAACCACGTCTGTAAGAAAAATCATACAGGTTCTGGTGGTGCAATGGAACCAGTTGGTGTGGTGCGAATTTTCAAGAGATCAGAGCAGCAGTATGGTGTGCAATATATTGGTTACCTCGGCAATGACGATTCCAAGGGTTTTGCAAATGCTGCAGCGGCACATGCCCCATTTACAAGGATACAACCATTACTAACCTTGAAGGTGTTGGCCACATCCAGAAGCAAAAGGGTTTTAGGCTGATGATACTCGTTGCAAATTGCAAGAAAAAGTATTACGACCTAGGCTATGGCAAAAAAGGCATTGGTGGCAGTAGGAAATTGATCCAGAAAGCAATTCATCGCATCCAAGGCCACTATGGTGCTGCCACCAGAAAGAACTGTGGCAATGAGGCAGCAATGTGTGAAGCAATTTGGGCAATTTATCATCATCGTGCTGGGAAAAGTTCAGGGATTGGTGCCACGTGAAACCTGGCAAACTGGATAGCGTTGCCGCCTTTGCAGCATTCATTCTGGAGGAAATGAAGGAACGTTTGAAGGATTATCAGCAACAGAACTGCTCCCCAAGTGTTTACATGGTGGAACCCAGAATGTAAATGGAAGCTTCCCCCGACAGATCTGGGCAATTTTCCCAAAGAAAATCTTTATCAGCATTGACCAACATCAATTGGCTGTTACTTCTGCTGCCATTTAATTCAATCATGGCTAATCTGCAAAATTGGCAGTAACAGTTTCCATTGATCAACCATCAACAAAGCAAATAGGGTGCGTGCCTAGTGGCGTAATAACGTCTGATATACTGCTCCAAAATCACGAAGGTGGCTTCAGATGGATATGACGTTACATTCCTGCTGCAATGAACGCGTGCACAGCAAACATCACGCGCAGAATGTAATTAGAACAAATTTTAATTAGGAACACCGTCCTAATCACAAAAACTCCACCACAACCACACCTGCTATACAACACTTATCAGACACGCTTCTGTGACGCACACAACATGTCTGCCAAGGAAGTAACAAATACTTCTGTTTCACAATGTCCAACTCAACACAGAACATTCGGACGTCGATTCAGACTGTTCGCATTGCAAACTCCGTCGGCTATAACCCCATTTACCCAAAATTCGAATCACATAGTCACATGTCACATATAATTTCGCTCTGCCAGGATCAACAATGAACACTAACTCCCGCCATCTTTCCATGCAACGCCACTATGACACACCTGCAACTGACAGCATTGCTTTCTCCGGTCTACTCAGCTGCATATTACATCCTATAAGTACACCAGTAATGCAACAGCACAACTGCACATTTCTAAAACTGACTGACAAAATTACAGAAATAGACAAGCGCCACAAAACTGCACTAGGGATGATGACAACATGCTGTCTAGAGGACAGTGGTGATCATTGGAAAATTCTAGTTGCAATGGGTCTACCATCTATTGTGTTGAAAAGAATCAAACCTTCACTTCTCGTAAAATGTGGTGCAGCAGTTGCGGAGTTTGTATACATGAGTACAAGTGTTCATGTTCTGACTTTGCAATCCACAGCAGTCCATACAAACATATCTATGTCATCCAAATTCAACTGCAAGACCAAGATGATGTTGATATGCTCTCTCCAGCTGTGGATAACAACCAAAGCTTAGGTGGAAAACGGTCCAATTTTGAACATCAGCTCCGGGATCAACTGACGAAATCTGACAAGCTCCAAGATATTAAAGCCATTGTTACAAAGAAAATAGAGAATTTGCTGGCAATAGTGCGGGCATGTTAGTCAGTTGATTCGATTCATGCCACCCACAGTCATGTCAACAACGCTTTTGCTGTATTATCAGAGTCTTTCATGCAGCTACATAATCACTCCCATCGTTCAAACCAATGTTTTGGCTTAGGGAAACCATTTGATAAGCAACAGCACTTTTTCAGCACCAGGAAACCACATAGTAAACCTAAGAAGACTATGAACATGCCCACTGGCAAGGAAAAGCAAACAATAAAATCATGTTTAAGCCAACAAGACAGTACAGTTTGTGCAATTTGTATTGATGAGCATGACCAATCACATAGCCAGCTTATTGACTTGGTGGACTGCTCTGTTTGTCGCTTGCGGAAGCATGTGACATGTGACAAGACATATAATAAACAAATACATTTTTTCTTGCAAACCACAAAAGAAACTGGAATCCAATTCAACTATCACACAATTAGCGTTGTAACTCCCCATCAACGACAGGCAGCCCAATCCTAGATTCTGGCAATCAATGTGGACAATGTCTGTTCACATGCCCGAAAACGTTGTAACGGTCACATACATAACTAGCATATCCCATTCATTCCGGATACATTTCCTTCTGACAGCCTNCACTTTACTGCCTTATTTACTGTTTCTATGTCAGCTGGTGTCTGTGAACGATATATGATTTCCTCATGAAACTTTACTCAGGCAAAAACAACAGGGAAAAGCTGTCGAAGTGCAAAGTTATTATTTTTATAGTGCTCATGACAATATTTCTGCCTGTTGCAGCACAGCGTCTGGTTTTGTGAAATTTTAATGTTGACCGTTGGATTGCTTGCTCAATATACTACAATTATGCAATACTTCATTTTTCCGTGCGAGCAGCAGAACATGTAATAAAATGTGATTCAAAGTAATGCATACCAAATTGCGTGAAGCGCGGAAAAATATCCAGCAACGCGGTGGGGTTCATTTGTCAACAATATAGATTGCAAAGGGTTAAGCCAACAAGACAGTACAGTTTGTGCAATTTGTATTGATGAGCATGACCAATCACATAGCCAGCTTATTGACTTGGTGGACTGCTCTGTTTGTCGCTTGCGGGAGCATGTGACATGTGACAAGACATATAATACACAAATACATTTTTTCTTGTAAACCACAAAAGAAACTGGAATCCAATTCAACTATCACACAATTAGCGTTGTAACTCCCCATCAACGACAGGCAGTCCAATCCTAGATTCTGGCAATCAATGTCTGTTCACATGCCCGAAAAAGTTGTAACGGTCACATACATAACTAGCATATCCCATTCATTCCGGATACATTTCCTTCTGACAGCCTCACTTCGATATTGTAAATTAGTTACCAGTCTACTTTCTATTGTTATTTACTTCCTCTTGTCAATCGTCAATCATATTCAGTTGTCAATCGTAGTTAGTATAAATAGTCATGTTCCATTGATTGTAATTAGACTTCAACCAGAGACAACCGATAATACATTAGTTAACACCTATGCTGCCGTCTCCGTATATATACGGGCTAGCAAAAACTTCCTGTCAGGCCGTCCTCGTATATATAGGGGCTAGCACGTGCCTCTGCATATTGTTCTCCCTGCTGATTGCTGTTAGCTATCACGTTCTATTCTTTTGTTAAAAAGAACCAACTGGTAAAGAGCTATTTTTTGACTCAAAGATCACCTGATAAGCACATGGTTTGAGAATTTTCTTGAATTTTTGAGAATGTCGTCGAAGCAAGGCCATTTATCTGCTGCCGCGGCAACGCGTGCGATTCTGGACAACCTATATAATGACTCGGATTTAGAGAACGATTTGCTTGCTGTCGAAGATGATGTCAGTGACTTTAGCGATTTCAGAGAGGGTTCTGCATCAGAAAATGAAGCTGTCGAAGACGAAGCTCCTTTGCTTTCAGACTGCAGTGTTTTTCACAGCGTTCTTTCCACTTCAACTGCTGGTAAATCTCCCCAAGCAACGCCAAAGGGAAGTACTCCTCGTCGTGGTAAAAGCAAATCTCGACACTCGCGTGATGCTCTCTCGTTTGACCAGGAGAAATTTAAATTTGGTGACAAGTGGGGAAACTGTTGGTCAGGAATTGATTCTTCTGTTCAACCGCAACCCTTCGCTGCATTGTCATCCTACTCAGGTCATCTCAAAATGCAGCAAGTCCTTTGAAATGGCTGAAATTGTTCTGGACTGTTCAGCTGATCGACATTTTGGTAACAGAAACAAACAGGTATGCCTCTCAATATATTGCAAAACAGAGGTCCCTGGATGTTTCTCTATCTTATCGTGTTGAACACTGGACAGATGTTTCTGTTCATGAGATGTGGACTTTTCTTGGGCTGTTTATTGTGACTGGAATTGTGCAGAAAGGAAGGCTCTCCGATTATTGGAGCACGGATGACATTCTCAACACACCTTACTTTCGCAAGCACATGTCTCGGAACAGATTTCAAGCAATTCTACGATTCTTTCACTTAGCTGAGAACGAAAAGCTTTGATTCAAGTGACTTGTCATTAGACCAGTGTACGACTTGTTGTGCTCGTTGTTTACAAGCAATTACACTCCCGATCGCTACTTGTGTCTTGACGAAGGCATGCTTACTTGGAGAGGTCGTCTGAAGTTTTGCAAATATAACCCAATGAAGCCAGATAAGTATGGAATCAAGGGTTATATTGTATCAGAAGGCATTTCTGGCTATTTGTGGAGGTACAACATGTAATGTGGTACTGGACTTGGTTTGCAAGACCGTGTTCTCAAGCTGCTGGAACCTGTGGTTGGGTTGAATTACTTTGTTTACATGGACAATTTCTATAATTCTGCGTCGCTTGTTCAACTGTTGCTTGAGAAAGATATCTATGCCGCCGGGACCCTACGATCTAATCGTGGTCAACCCAAAGTATTAGACATAGAAGGAAAGAAGCTGAAGAAAGGAAAGAAGCTGAAGAGAGGACAGTTGCTATTCGCTTGCACTAGGTCTGTTTTTGTGACTTACTGGTACGACAAACGGCTTGTCAAAACAATCAGCTCAATTTACAACTCTGAGCTGCTTGACTCCAACAAGTTGGACAAGACTGGCGTTCCAGTTTGAAAACCAAGAACGGTGCTTGAATACAACAAATACATGAGTGGCGTGGATAAGTCTGATGAAATGATCAAGTACTTCTCAATGGTCAGAGGAACATTAAAGTGGACAATGAAGTTCGTTATTTATCTTCTTCAAATCAGTTTGTACAACGCATCTGTGCTGTTCAAGAAGGAGAACCCATCGTCTGACCTTTGGTCGTTCTCACTGTCCGTTGTGAAGAAAATTCATTCTGCCCACTCTTGTTGAAGTCAAGTACCTTCAGCAGAAAGACCAGCCTCAAGTTCTTCCAAGTGACCACCGTCTATTGATCCTTCTAGTCGACTGCAAGGAACGATTGGAAACCATTCTCTTGTGGACATTCCACCTACTGCGAAGGAGAAGCGTCCAGCGCGCATGTGTCGTGTTTGTTCCAGCAAAGGAATCCGTTCGGAGACAAGAACGAAGTGTAAAGAGGGTGCTGTTCTTCTTCACAGTAAAGACTGTTATTCAGTCTACCACACCAAGAAGAGACATTGAAGTGTGTGTGTACATAGTTTTCTTGCGGAATATGATTATCCAGTGCTGATCTGCTGTCCAATTGTTGAGATTATTGTTGTGTTTTATTGACAAATTGCAACGCACACGCGTTGAAAGAATTATGTGGTTTTATCTGAACTCAAACGGGATATTAACTTATTTGACTGTATGCATAGATGCCTTTCCGAATTTTGAGGTCAAACAGTGCAACAAAAAATCAAACAACCGATTTATTATAAATTTTTAAGGTTCACGGTATTTTTCTCATAATTTTGTCAAAACCTGTGCAGCCTGGCACGGCTGGATTCTTGAAAATCTCACGGCAGTACAAGTGTTGAACATATCTTGAAGTCATCCTCTCTTGTCGTTGGATATTCGTAACGATACCATCACGCCGTTACAAAGCCAAACCAATTATGAAATTTTTGGAAAAAATTGTGTGAAGCATGAAGACCCGTAACAGATAATTGTTGCTTTTGGCTATATGGAGTATTGTGTCCATGATGGTAGCCATTTCGAAATATTATCGTTTTGAGCTGCGTGTTCCACAAAGGATCGTCTCACGTGTTTTGGTCGAAATTTGAGCTTTGTTAGGCCTACAGAGTTTTGTGGCAAATAGCATTGGATTTGTTGTTTTGAGGAGCTGATGAATAAAATGAAAAGTCAACGGCCATATTTTTCTTATCTTATACCATTTCAAGCCACAGCAGCAGGCAGAAGCGACACCAGTTATGAGTCACAAGCCGGCTGAGTTCGGATTCGACTATTTAACATCCTGAAGAGCAACGATTGTTTCATTTCCATTGCAGAGCTATAAATAACTGATTTTAAGTCAGAAGCTAAAGAGAAAAATGTGAACTCTATCCTAACGGAATAAACAACTTTATGTGCTATTTTGTCGCATTGTGATAGTGTGTGAAACGGATACAGTTTACTTGACTGTATTTCTCATTGCCTGCTTGTTGTGAAAAGTAACATCTCAAGAGATTTTACTGGTACTTTACTACATCTTAGGGCTCCGAATTGCCGGGAAAATTCATCACTGGTTTCCCGGAACTGATTCCCGGGACCCGAACGAGTCTTGCTTTTTGTTTTCCATTGTTTTCGCACAGTACACAAAGCTTCAGACTTGTGCTTGCAAATAAACAAGCAAAATGATAACCGACGGTCCAACGCGAGTAAATTCTCCGCAGAAAGACTGAGAGTGCAGACAATTCGGTAAATCAATGTTCCTAAACAACTGAAGTCAAAGCAATCCGCTAAAGTTTACAGCGACTGGCCACCACGAAGGCTGATTAGACATCAAAGTGAATGTTGTTGAAACGACAAGCAGGGCCAGTCGGTCGTGACTTGTACTACACAAATTGTTGTCAACATGGCAAATCAATTTCAAGGTTAAAAAATCCTTGAATATTGAGACTGGTTGAACAACAACGAAGGCTGATGAGGCAGCCGTTCGAATTTTTGGAAAAGAGCAACAGACCACGCATCAGACTGAACAGAGTTTACAACACTCCAATCGAATCTCGCAAGGCCAACACAAATTAGCCAAAACAAACTTATGTCCAAAGACTGAGTTCAACGGATTCTTCGAGGCACAAACAAACATCCAAATCCTGTGTATAGCAGTGCCACGAAATAAATCGAAAGCAAGGCAACGCGACAAATGAGACGGGGAGGAACGGTGAATGTGTAAAGTGATTCATTGATTCAAGATTGTACGTTTCCGTGAAACGGTCTTGTGAGACAAGAGAAATCTGACACCAACACACGCTTTGCAAACAAGTTCAAACTGCGAAGGTGATCAACGTCATGACTGATGTTATGATTCCACAAACATTTTCGACAGCACTGCAGTAAACAAACGGTGGGAAACTTGAAAAATCATCAGCTGATCATCAAGCATTACAGAATCTGCAAAAAGCAAGAAAGTGCAAACAAATTCTGGGAGCGAAACGGGTAAATCCATTCCCGGTTCCCGGAATAAATGTCGGGTCCCGGTTTCCCGGGTCTCGATTCGGAGCCCTACTACATCTTTCATTAAAAATTTGAGCACCTAGATGTCAAAATTATATAATTTCTTTGTTTTGCTGCTCTGGCCGGATGTCCGGCCCTGAGCAAGATCCGGTGATCCAGCTGGACCAGAATTTTCCATCCGGTGCACCCCCAGCTATGATAGTATCAACTGCTATAGTGCAGATAGTTGGCCCACTGCGCCATCAATGGAGCATCATTTGCATGTATTACGTTCCGGTGAACTTACATAAGGTAAACAACAAAACAGTGTTACAAAATATTAGTAGCCCAGGCCTACAACATTTATGCCAAGTGTGCCAAGTAGGCCTAGGCTAATATAATAACAAATAGCTGCCAACATGCATTCTAACTGAAGTTTTGTTCCTTGGTGCACCTAAATTGTGCACTTCAGTATTATTTTCAGCATTTTGCGCACTTGCACCCCAATATTTTAGCCTCTGTGCACCTGAGATCTCGGCGAGATGTGCCATGCTCTGCAGTCTGATAGGCAACGCGAAGGAGCTCCAACGTCGGTGTTGTAAACGGCTAAAGTCATGTGTGCCATGGAAGTAGAAGAATAAAGCAACATTCGCATAGAACAGTCATACAGACATACCTTGATGATGTGACATCCTATGGTTTGCGTTCGATGGCTCGAGTTTGATGGCAATCGCGGCATTCGTACTGCGCATGCAAGAGCGCATGATCTGCGAAAGACAACTTGAAATTGAGATTCACTGTTATTAGAAAACGAGATTTCCTTGCCCGTCTTCCCCGCTGCCCCCTGTGGCTGCCCCTTGCCCCGCTGCAAGCAACTTGCAGTGTAATATTGGATGATTGATTGGACTGCACTTTCACCATTGTTTTTGTTCCTGTTTTAATGCAGGCTTGTTTGAATATAATTTCGACTTTTTAATTGCTGACGGTTGAATAAGCTGATTTACAAACCAATGTTGCCCTTTGCTTCAATTTATGAAATTTACAGAGTCAAGCTGCAACAACAGGAGTTTATGCGGATGAAGAACACTAGCCACAACGTCGTACAAGGAGAGAGTGTTCAAGTGGATTCTGACATCAATCCCGGTCAAGTAATCTAAGATGCCATGGCCAGTCGCTGACCCACTTTCGTAAACACAAGATGTCAACTAAGGAAGGACTTACAAAGGAAGAGCAACATTGTGGTATGACAACTATGAACTTACTTTAGATTCGAATTCTCTGACGACAATACGAATATAGTTTGTGCATTAATTTTATACATGATTAATTCACGAAACCTTACAGGAATGTTGCTATTGCCCTTCTAAACAAAACTGACTTATAAAAATTTGAACGCCGGGTATATACGCACGTACACACCTCTCTTTAAGGAATGCCATTATTGCAAGCTGGCGTCCATTTCCAGGGGACACCTTGACGACGAACTTGCCATAAAAGTTTATTTTCCCGATGAAACTTTCGACTTCTTTGACATTTGTTGGCGCAGGAATTTCAAGAATAGCTTAAACTCGCTCCTTTAAGGGCTGGATACCATGGCGTGAAATAACCTGCCCGAGTTTATTGACTTGTTCTTTGAAGAATTGGCACTTGGCAAGTCGAAGACGAAGGCCATAATTTTGTAAGGCAGCAAGCACTTTCTCGAGATTGGAAAGGTGGTCTGTGTGACTGGTGCCTATCACGATAATATCGTCAAGGTACGCAACAGTGTATGGAATGCCAGTGACAAGGGTATCAATCAGCTTTTGGAATATGGCTGGGGCTGGAGCTGGCCCGAAACTGAGACGATTGTACCGGTAAAGTCCGCGGTGTGTATTGATTACATGTAATTTCTTTGTTTCCTCATCAAGTTCAATTTGCAAGTAAGCATCAGAAAGATCTAGCTTTGTGTAAGTAAGACCACCTTGGGGCTTAGCGAAGATCTCGTCCAGACGCGGAATAGGATGTTGATCCACCAGTAGTTGAGGATTAACAGTGACTTTATAGTCGCTGCAGAGACTCACTTTACCGTTTGGCTTTGCAACAACGACCAATGGGGTAGCCCATTCAGAAAAGTCCACCTTTTCAATTATGTTGTCAGCCTCAAGGCGTGACAGTTCTCGGTTAACAGCATCCATTTTGCTGAAAGGATTTGGGCGTGGCTTTACAAACTTTGGAGTAGCGCCGTCACGAAGGGTAAGGTGGGTTAGCATTTTTGTGCGATGACCAAGGCCAAGAGAGAACACGTCTGGAAATTTCTTTAGAGCAGACTCCAATTGCTTGTCACTGGGCATGTCTATGGAATGACAACTGACTGGTGCAGTTTGTTGTAAAAGGGCAGTGACGTCAACTTTGAATTCGACGAGCCAGTCGAGCGCAAAAAGACATGCGCCAGCACCGGTTACCGTCAGAGGAAGTTCCTTGGTGACGCCTTTGTAAGTCACTTTGACCTTACAATCACCGAAAAAGCGGATGGCCTTATGACCGTAGCCGAACAAACGGAGTTTTGAAGGCTGTAAATTCGGTGAACCAAGGCTTTTCCACTGTAAAGCTGAGATCAATGATACCGACGCGCCTGTGTCCAATTGCATGCGAAGGTCATGGCCATTGATTTTGACGTTAACAAATACCTTTGCCACTGAATGCTTTGGCTGCAAGGAAGTCGTGAAAATTGTTGTGGCGTCGTCATCAGTATCGTCGTCAATCAAGTTCTCCTCTTTGCTCTGTTGGCTGCCGCTAGAACACATGCGTTTGTGTGGCCAGTCTTTTTGCAACGGTGACAAATTGATTGGCGAAATGGGCAATCTTTTCGAAAATGGGACTGGGAACCACACCCATAGCATCGGTAGGTGGCAGAGTTAGGGCCTTTGTTGCGCACATTATTTTTAGG
>OFHS01000588.1:0-39214 GCA_900245855.1 Calvadosia cruxmelitensis
CCCGTTTGTTCCGAGGTCAGATCTTGGAGATGTTTCGGCCGTAATCCGTCAAACCCTGCGGCTGCGCCCTGCGACCCAAGACGGAGTGACCCAAGTCCCTTGGTCAAAGGGCAAATGCCTACTTTGGGATTTTACTTGTCCGGACACTCTTGCCCCAAGCCATCGCCCAAAGACATGCACAAGAAGCGGTGCAGCTGCTGAAGATGCAGAACTAAAAAAATCCAAAAAATATACTCTATTGTTGGACAACTTCATATTCTTTCCAATTGGGGTGGAAACGCTCGGCTCCTTCGGGCCTTCGGCCAAAATCTTTTTCCGCGAATTGTTTTCAAAATTAAAGGAACAGAGTCTGCCAACTGTAAAGGCCCAGCTATTGCAGAGCATTAGCCTTGCCATTCAACGCGGCAATGCAACATCGGTGATGGGCACATTTGAAAAAACCGATTGCCTCATGGTTGACTGAATAATTAGTTAGGTTTTTAGGTATTTCACGTAGCATATTCTTTAATTTAGTACCTTTTAGTTATCTTTTACATACTGTCTTTTCATTATTCTTTTAAATTCGTGCTGTAAGATTGAAACAAATATATTATATACCAGTGAAAAATAATAATCTGAAAACCGTTCTCCTTCTCTTGCCTGCAGATGACATGTTGAAAATATGTCGAAACGTTGCAACACACTGTGTTTTTATCGCTTATTTTTATTGTAAAAAAATACAATATTACCCAAAATAAATTTACCTATGATTACATAAGCATAATTACTGTCGATGTCTACTATCACTATCTATCTATAGATATCTATCTATATATATCTACTATTACTATCTATCGGCGTCTAGCAAGTATGGCAGACGTGTTATTAACGCTCATCGTTTAGCGTTCGTAATCCGATAGTTTATCGACAAGAACACAATGGAAATTTAAGCGTAACTGCTACAAAACGTGGATCAAGACAAATACGAGTGGTTGCGACGAATTATTTAAAGTTTATTAGTATCAAACACGCGCCAACAAGAATCAGTGACAATGTGGAAAGATCGAGCGGAGTCCATGTCATCAGAAACGTTCACAAGCGAGCTTTTTTTTGGATACGTTGGCAAAGCAAACGACGTCTTCAATATTTCGCATATAACTACAAATATCAAAGAGTGGAAAAATGCTATCAAATTAATTATACTGTAGATGTAGCCGCTTTGAATTCATAACACGTAGAAGGTTACTTATACATTTTCATTGCCAAACGTTTAACTGATTGGGAAATGTTTGACTGATTGTGGTTATGGGTCCAGCTTAAGTCTTGGCTGCATAAATATTTTACAATCAAATTGTCAAGCGACAAATATTTGACAGGCAAGAGCAATCATTCGCAGTAATAACTTGCAATCAATCTCATCCAGATTCAACAACGTGGTCGCTCGAACACGCGTTCAAGACCAACTACCCAGAATTAACATAAAGTCATGGGCTCTAGTTGCAACTAACAATGAACAATGGATAAATAACACAATGCATCAAAACTCTGAATAAATGGCATAACAAAATGATAGTATTCAATGTTAGTGTAGAATACCTGTTCTTCGATGTCTCAATTGGTAATTCTGTTTCCGTACATGGTGAACCATAATTATAATACTTGGTCTGTGTGTGAGGTCTATTCAATGTTGAATGAATGCTCTATTATTATGATGCCATTATCAATATGCTGAGTTTCCTCCTATTTATGACACCATTGATCGGAAACACAATTGGATCATGATTTTAGCCATCATGTTCTAGACATCGGGGATGTATCTGAAGCGTATGACATGATCACTGCTTTTTTGTCAGAAGAAGCTAAGCGAGAATTTCTCATGTTCTGTATTCTCCTCTGGTCTCGGTACATGACTGTTTTCATATACGCTTCAACTGCGTAGTGATCTCTATAGCAAAACCGAAAGATCAGATACTAAACTGATTCGCTGAACATGCCCAGTAATCTGCACCTCTCCTATGATGCCGTTACCATGGTTTCTCTCCTTGATACCATGTGTGTGCTAATTGTTCTGACATAAGCTCCATCTGAGTTGGTTTTCGACGTAATTTTCAGTAGGTCTTTCTTGTTTTTACTATAGTGATCGTCCTGGAATCGTGGAGCTATGCAATTGAGCCGTGTTATTGTGTTTTCCTACGTTTGATTGATAGATATTTTCAAAGACCCGAAACTTGAGATGTGAGACTCGTTCGCCTAACCGACCTACAAAAGGGACGCTTTCGCCCGCCAAGCTCTTCCCTTGTAGCATTTAATATAGATTTATAGTTTACTGTGGCACAGAGCTTATCACATCGACCATGTAATGTCCCACATGTTAAATCATGCTTCAGTGTTGTAATCTATACCAAAGGTTCTGGCATCCTTTAGTTACAAGCTCAGTAGCCCCATCTTCGCCAGTATCATCATGATTGTTCAGTTCGTGATAAGCTGTCAGGCTTTTTTACAGGGCGATGACAATGATACACGCCACAGATTATGTCACTGTTGCCGTTTTCGCTTGATCTAACTGGAACGTGATTACGCGAAACATGTACGAGCTACGAACCTCACGCCTAACTAATACCCGAAAATGTCATCCAGAACATCGCTGCCCTGAGTCTAGTTGAAAAGTGACTGCAGCTGAAAAGGTTTAGCAAATGAGGACGGAAACAAAACGACTGGCATGCATGTCAATAAAAGACTCGGGTGCTCTGTCTTGAGAACTTTACGTTGGCCATCTCTTGATCTCTTGACAAGTTTGAGCTCTATACCCATGAGTAGTGCTATGATTGCATACGTATGCACAGATTGATTGTGTGAACAGGACCAGAGAGACTTCCATCGTTTAGACATGCAGGCTTTTCTCGGAGCAATAAGTCTTCCGAAAGCCATGAAAATTCTCTGAGGTAAATACACGCTTAACAGCTCTCTGCTATGATATCACATATCAGTCCTCCGTTAACTTCCAGGCCTAGAAAGCATATTGTGCAAAGCGTCCAGATGGGACGGCATCAAAGGGACTAATCCCACGACAAAGGAACCACTACACTGGCATTTGCACGCGTGGACGAATTGTAGCTTCGGGTTCTCAGCGTCTTCTCGTCAAATCCGAAAGCCGACGTTACATTGGCTTGGCTGCGTCACGATACTTTTCTCGTGTAGAACGCATGCCAAGAATTCGCTTCAGTCTCTAATGTTGCTCCTGGGTCTCAGCGGCATTTATGTTTCATGCCTGCCTTCGAAAGCTTGAAGGTCCAAGCTTCTACAACTGAGATTTACAACCGAGAAAGAAAGTCCCATCTGTCGAATTCAGATCACAGTGAAATACTATATGGGTGCAAGCCGTCTTGCTTAGAGATTGTCTTTTTGACTCTCTCCAGTAACTTGTGAAATGTTTGGTTATCGCTGAATTTCGAGTAGGAAAGTGCAATCATCGAAGTGTAGACGATTCAGAGGTCTCGATTGTTGACTTTCCTCTCCCAGAGCAATACAGTGATTGATTCATGTGGGAACTTTCTTTTTCCTACTTCGTCGGGTGGAGCTTTTCCAATGACTGACAAGGGCTTGGTTGCTCATCAAAGCTGCCGTTAGCCACAATAAAAGATTTGCTTCTCTCTGTTAACTAATAATTCCAAGTTCATGTCCGTCGTACACTGAAGTAAAACGAGCAAGCAACATTGTCGCTACAGCCGTCTTCCATTATTATCACAGGAGCGCATGGAAGCAAACGCTGTGAGCACACAGAATATGCGCGCTTCCTTAGCAAACGTGGCAGAAATTCTATCGTTGTGCACTACAAAGACACACTATCCTCGAGGTACATGCACCGATTGATGTACACTTTACGCCATCCTAAAGTATGTGGAATTGTGGATACATACATAATAGCATCAACTTTATAATTTACAGTCATGAACTGCTTCTAGATCTGTTGCGCATGCGCGTATTTAAGTATGATCATTTTATGACTAATTTATGCATTGTCTTCACTTCCTATTCGAGTTACTTATTGAAAAGTAGTCAATTTCGGCGCGCTTCTCTTTTTGCGACAGAGCCTCTGGATCGACTACACACGTCAATCTTGGTTGCCATAATGGCGGCTTAGATACGCGCTCGGAGATAGACGCCTGCGACTTTACTCTGTTATTTTGCTGCTTCGACGTCGTATTAAAGAACTTATGACCAACAATTTTACCTTCAGACTCGTACTATGTAGTTGGAGATAAATCAGCTGGCTATTTTGTTTCTATCCTGTTTAACAAGTGGCGTTTTGTTACGATATTCTCGCGTAGGGCGCTACTTGAATGCTGTTACTCATCCATTCCGATGGTGGTTCTTAGCGAGGATCAGCATAGTCTAGGTCATCGTACTGGGATGGATATAACATCACTAGAAAAGCAGATATCAGATGCCATTGAAAACCAACTAAAAGGAGATGATCTTTCATCAAGGTATGTTGTTTATTGCGGACTTTTGCGGTTCAGATTTCCCATCAAGTTTGTTGCTGTTTTGACTTTTGACTGCAGACCGTGACAACAGCTTCAAACCGAGCTCAGGTTGAAACGTTTGACCAGAACAATGACCTATGTGTACGTCTTGTGTCTGTGCCTGTTAAGACTATTTTTTCATCAAGGCAAGACCACCTCTTTATGATGCCAGTGATAACTGCCCCCTTACAGTAAAATAATTGGTTTCATGACACTCAATGGAACAGTCTTATATCTTTGCCACATTATTGCAATAAAACGTTAATAGTTCTTGGAGCTTGTGCATTTCTTACATAAACAAAAAAAAACTAAAAACCGTTATCTACGGCACCAATGACCATAATATGTCCAGGGATGGAAGAAGATTTTTCCCAAGGAAAAATCTTCTTTATTCTTCAAGTCAATTAAAGACAATTAAAGAAGATTCTCAAAATGTTCAAATGTCAACAAACCCAATTGGCAACTTTAACAATGTTATATACCTTAAACTTATGTTTCTGTCCGTTTACTCTGTTTTTAACTGCTCATGCTTCAATCCTGGCCACTCAAAGCTGCCGTCACCTTCACAATCATAATTTCCGAGTAGTACATCAGCCATCTGCAAAGTGTTTGTCTTAATGTAGACTAATTTGGTCACTTTTTTGGGAGCAAGGCTAGTTGGAAGTTTTTAGTGAACAAAATCCAATGATTCAACCAATGATTCCTCAATTATAAATCGATAAAAATGTAAAATAGTAAAATAAAATAAATAAAGAAGATAAAAGAAGATATATAGGCTCAAGAGAAATCTTTTTTAATGATTAAAGAAGATAAAAGATAAAATATTTAAAGAAGACTCGCCATCCCTTCCTTGGAACACTGCCATATTTCTAGCAAGATATAGTATAAGTAGTATAGTATAGTATAAGTGCACATTTAATGGTGCCTTCTATGCGAGTATTCTTGGTTGATTTTTACCAATAAAGACACATGAAAAGATATCTGTCAGTTACATGTAACATGGAATCCGAGAGCCTCCATCTTTGTCTTCGACACGTTCACACCGTGAGCAAATATCTTGCAATCCAGCCTTCTTCAAGCATTTTGAGATAGTTGCTTGGCTCTGCCGGTAGCAGTAATGAAATTTGAAATTTGATCATGAAGCTTGCATTGTTCACACCTTTTGCAGTTTGACTTGTTTTGTTAGCAGTATGTTATTTGACAAACAGTATTCAATCAATTAATTGATTCTTTCTTTGAGAATTCAAATATCGGCAGTAATCTTGATTTCAAATACGATCCCTGAATGCAAGTAAACTTAGACTATCATAAGAGTATAAGACATCATCAATATCATTGAAACACTGTTGTCAATATGTTCCTCCTACTTTCCTAGCACACATGAAAGAATCGCAAAGTGATTTATAAAAGTAAGAAGGTAGACTATTTATATCACGTAAAAAATCACAATCCAATTTAGTATTTTAACTGCTTTTGTTGCAGAATTGAAAATGTTTTCCAACATCAAATATCAGAAATCGAAGGTATGTGTCATTAAATTTGAATTTGTAAGTGGAGCTCTTAGATAAGTGCATTGACTCTTGTCTAATTAAAGTTGGATGATAGATTGTCAATCGATATCTCCATTACTTTACATGACTCCAGATATAATAATCTATATTATAATAGATCCAACTTACGGTAGACATTGTAGGATAATAGACCTACCACCATTGGACCAATGTCATTTTTGTTTAATAACATATTTTAGCTATGAGAGATAGTGAAATATGCTGATATAATTTAAAAACCATTATGTTTACTGCAAGCCTAGACGTTGAGTTTCACTTACTTATATACCTCTTTACAGGTGTGTTTGTGTTTATTTAGCCATGAGGAATTGATGTTTTCAATTAAATTGAAGATGATGTCATGCCATTTTCAGAAATATGTATTTAGTTACCCACATACATATGCATACATAAATTATTTCATGAAAGCAAGCTGGATGGATTACCCAGTAGGCAACTCTCTACAGCCTTTGCTAAGCAATAGGCGCTTCTGAATTTGTGAACTGATTTACATTACATGGAAGTTGTAAACATTCTTGCAAAATCCGTTATTTGATGGTAAAATCATCTTGCTATTTATATAAATTGCAATTGCATTCCTTTAATTGTCATTTTTCCAATTCCCAAGGACAGCCTGGTGACTCAAATATCAAGAAATGAGGAATTGATGTTTTCAATTAAATTTGAAAATGATGTCATGCCATGATGATGTCATACCTAGTACATTATCTGACAAATTTAAATCTATAAAGTTCCATAGAGAATATGCCCCCAATCCTGACCCCCTAAGAAAGACACTCCCAGAGTCCGTGGCTCCTGAGCCTACAACCCCACTTTCTCTAATCCGGCCCTGCATGAAATGAGTAGTATAGCAAGACTTTTGTCAATCTTGGCTTGTAGAGTAAAATTGTCCTGAATTCCGTTTCTTGTAGGCCATTGTCACAGTCTTGGTGTTGTTAATCGTTTGTTATTGTTAATCGTTTGTTTTGCTGTAATTTTTCTTATTTATTTTTGTCTAATCTAGCTGAACATCGTTCCCTTAATGAAGCATTTGATGCTCTCAATAGCCGACTGGAAGATCTTTTGAAGAGTACCATTCTCTCTGGGTATGTCAGAGACCATCTTGGAAACATTGTATTGAAAGTGTGAACTGAGATAGCAAATTTGGTGTAATTATTATCCTATGTGGATAGGTCTAGATGCCAAAGAGGAACAAGACAGGCATCATTAGTTTATCCATTGATTGGACCACCTTGAATTGGACATTCTTTTCAATTTTTTTTCCGATCATTTTCTGAGATTTTCAAGATTAGTCTTTCAATTTGTTTTGATTTTTTCTACGATGTGTACTTGTTTAGTGGGAGAGGTATGGGTGCTTATTCTCAAGATTTTGTGATTTTTTGCCTGGGAAATTGTTTATTCTAGAAAAGCGTAGAGGGATTTGCCCTCGAGCACAACAAGGTACAGATCAGAAATAGGCCAATTAAAAGATGGCGGGGCTAGATATTACAATGATGCGACTGTGCGTTGATGAAATTAAGCTCATACAATGAGCACCTGGCAGCTACTACACTTTCGTGTTCTTGGACGTTTGGTGTATTGTTTGATGTTACAGTCAAACCTGTATTAACGGTCCCTCCATAAAGCAGCCAAGACCACTTGTCCTACCCCAAAGTAACACTTTCTATAGAAATCAACCTGAACAGAAAGGCCACCTGTCTATAAAGGTTATTTTTTCGGGTCCCCGAGGTGACCGTTATAGACAGGTTTCACTGTATTCCTTCAAAATCTATTGTGTTTTCTTTCAGGGGGGATCCCACACATGCTATTATGATTGACGATGATGAAGAAGCCAATGAGCCATTTAAATTTCCAGCTACAACAGGCATATCCAATGGCATAAGTTCACCTGTCTCCGGGTCAACCACCCAAAATATCAACACTACAAGTGATGGTATTGCCCCAAACATTTACCTGACACCGAATATGCCCAGCATTCATAATAGCTCAACCAGCCGCAGCGAATCAATGCATGAAACGTCTACTCTATCGGCAACTCTGTCTGATGAAATTGAAACTGTCCCTTCGCTGGATGTTTTAGATGTGTCGGTTGAGGTTGTCGAAGAAGGTATAGCTCTTAGACCAACAATGACTCCCATTGCCCTGCATGACCAGGTGCAAAGTAATGAAGAGCGCATTGATTCGTCAACTGGATCTGATGGTTCTAGCGACCTTGAACTGTTGGGAACGTCTATTTATGTGACGCCAAAGAAGAATAGCCAAGCGACATCTGCAGCAGAAGACACTGTGTTACTGACAAAGTTGACTACAAATTGGACTGATAGCAATGTGACTTCAGCAACAGAAATACAAGAAACAAAAGCAACCGTGGCAGACCTACTTCATGTTAGAGACCCAAAAAGTTGCAAAGTAGCCACCAAGAAATTTGATGACAAACTAGAAGATTTACCAAGGCAAGAAACATCCAATCATATCATTGATGATCTGCCTGCAAGATTGTCACCTGTGAACTTACGAGATTCAACAACAACATCATCGTCATCACCCTCAATCACTCAACAAAGTGAAGAAACATTATCTACCAGCTCAGGTCCCACTGATTTGAAAAGTAACATCTATGCCAACATGAAAAGAAGGTTAGACAGTATTTTAAGAAAGTACGCTGCTGTGATTTCCATCTTGTCTCCATATCAACAAAGGTTCTTTTCAAACAATAGATGAATGAATCATAGCACACTACTATTAAGCTGGTAGTAGACGAACAAGGAAGCTTGCACAACTGCGCAGACGTACTATTTTACCAACAAAAAATAGTTTGTCTGCACCCAGACTATTGAATAGGCTGCTGCTCGAGCTAGGTTTTGATGGACTACCATGTCTAAACCGAAGTTGTAGGACCAAATTATTTGCCTCAAAATGACATCGCAGCTTTTGCATAAATGCTGTTTTAAAATGCCTACAATAATAATAATACAATACAATAATTATGCTAAATCAGAATATTTAAAAAGAGAAAAACTGAGAGTTGACTTTTACAAGAGATCAGGCTACCAGTGTACACGGTAGTACAGTCAAACCTGTATTACCGGCCACTTCTATAGAGCAGCCACCTGTGTATAAAGGCCACTCTTCATAACCCCAAAATGATAATTTCTATAGAAATCAATCTGGACAGAAAGGCCACCTGTCTATAAAGGTCATTTTCCTCAGGCCCAAAGGTGACCGTAATAGATAGGTTTCACTGTATGTAGATGTGCTGGAAAATACTTGTGCATGGAATGAATTGTCTGAAAGTGTTGCAACGCTATCTGCTCAATCCTTTATCTACCATTTGTTGTTGATCTTGCACTAATTGTGTTTGACATTTGCATCTAAATGGTCATTGTTCTTTGTTCTCAGATTTCAGTTTTTGCCTGACATGCGTGTGTTATGCAAACCAGATAGAGGCAGGGGAGATATCTGGATTGAAGGTTTGTAGCTTGGATGTTACATTTTATGGTCTACTATGAGTGAATTTATATTATAATGTCAATGAATTTACGAGGGCGCTGGTATTCAAACTAGCCGCCTGTTCTGGTTGGTCTGAACTTTTCCATTGCTTACATAAGTCATAGTAATGTTTGTGTTAACCCTTGTCCTGCTATTGACGTGTATACACGTTTTCGAAACAAGTCAAAAGTAGCAACATTTAACCAATAACATAGTTAGTCCCTAGAGATCAACCAATCAGCAATTGATAAAGCGATTTCAAGTCTTCATTTAACTAGTTTTATGAGCAGGACAAGAGTTAACATAACCATGTGTGCCGTTAATTTGATTAAGTGAGGCACCCAATCGATGACCGTGATTTATTCACTTTGCTCGTTACTTGCGATAGTGTGGCCATGGAATGCGGCCCTGCTTTTACACGAGTTCATTATTTAACATTGTAAAATATTTTTGCGGAGACAAGTAAGTAAAGTGGGTCAAAATGTTATGAGCCTAGAAATCAGGATGCTTTGATTAATCTGTTGATCATGCGTATGATGGTGAATGTGTATTGTTGCTTTTCCAGGTATTATCATCAAACCCATCCCGCCAAAGAATGGAGTGGTGAGCTGTGAAATATCCTACGTTAAATGGTGTTTGAATGTACATGATGCTAGTGAGATCTCAACAGATCATGGCAGGGAAATGTCACTGATTGCAGCAATAGACTTATCAAACTTTGTGGGAATATATTTGTAGTACTTTAGTGAAATTAGAGTATAAAACGAGCCATTTGAGACGGGCTTCCTGCTAGCCTTCAAGGAGGTAAGTTCGTAGGCACTGCATTTTACTGCATCCTGTGTCCATTGCCATTTGTCATTGCATCCTTCATTAGGGGTCATCAAGCTTCAGAGCAATTGTGTGGTCAAGTTGAAAACTACCGTAATTTGATTTTCATCGTTATCATGGTCTTGACGTACAGAGTTTGCTGTGTCGTGCTCATTTTGTAGACCTGTAGCACTCAAACTTGTTTCTTGTTGCATACAGCAAACACTTGCATATCAGTATTTTTATTTTTGATTCAGGCAAAATTTAAAGTCAAGCTTGTTGAAGGTCCAAAAGACAATGGAACATTTCCTGAAAATTGCCTTGCTCCTATTGTCCAGCCAACAAGAGAAAATCTTTATGTTGGCAGCAGAGTGATAGGTGAGTTAGATCAACGTGCCCTGGACGACAGAGCCATCAATGGTATTTTAGTTGCAACTGATAGGTCAGAATTATCTCTTTGTTATGGATCCTAATTATTCTAATTCATGTTAAGTCATTTCCTGTCTAGTCACGCACATTTGTAATACTATCTAAGTGCTTTGTCAGATGAATTCAATTGAGCTTGGGCTAGTTGCCGCTTGCACATGCAATCCTGTGTCACATAGATGCCATCATTCTCTGAACATGACACATTCTTTCTCTCAAACATGACGTGTTTTTTCAAGGACCTCCAATCGTACATTTTCAAATTTAAGATTTTTTTTGTTGCTTAACTAAGTCTTAAAAGTGTGGTAAAAGATGCTGTCGTCTTGATTTGTTTTGCATTGTGGCTGCCATCACAACAGACATCTACACCTTATTGTTGTTTGCCTTTTAGCCGAACGACCATCTGAGACAATTGACCCTCAACGCTCCGCAAAAGCAAAAGGTAAGAAAAACTGTGATTTGTTTGTGAAATTTTTGTGAAACTGCTTAGCTCCATAGCCTTCAACTGGTTAAGTAGGCAACATGTATAACATGACACTTTAATGTGATGACATAGATTAGACAAGCAATTGACAAAACTCAGCCCCAATGCATACCTGGACAATTGGACATGGACGTTGTCAGGGCATGGTTTTGATCTGTAGTGGATGACTTTGACAGCTAAGAACAATCATTAAAATTGAACTTCAGATGTTGTAAAACACGGATGAACAGGCTTTGAACAAAAACATCTCTAGTTGCACCACTGTGGCAGAGAGGAAACTTTGTTTGTGCTCCTCGAGAAAAGCTTGAAGTTGAGATGACACCTCCCACCATGATTGTTATGAAATAGCATGTTGCTTGTAGTCTCTGTGGGATATACTTTTGTCCTCTGATTGTATAGATGAGAAACGGAAAGCAGTCAGTAGCAAAGTAGTTACTTCTTTTGCAGGTTGTAGCCATTGATTGTAACAAACTACATGTCTGTAGAGTAGTTTTAATTGTAGTGAACTACCAAAAAGTAATCAATCCATTTCAGCCAAATGACTGCAGCATTGTTGCACCGTCGTGTGATGCCATAGAGTACACAGAGACTGAGATTCAGTGCTAAAAGTTGACTGAGTTAAATATTGTGTCAGTACATTTCTAGTATTATCCTTTGTTTTGATTCAGACCATGGCACATCTGAGGTCTTATATGGTGGCATTGTGGCTGAAAAGGCGTGCGAGGCAAATAAGCACAGGTAGGTTCACGAAGGGAGATGTAAAGGATACGATGATGGGTAGTATACTTTCTATAATGACATTTTGTGAATAATATGTAGTATTTGTCATCCGGTATCGGATTGATGCCATGTTCACGTCACTCGGAAATCTATTCATTGATGCGATGTTCACGTCACTCGGAAATCTATTCATTGATGCATGTTCACGTCACTCGGAAATCTATTCATTGATGCCATGTTCACGTCACTTGGAAATCTATTCATCGATGCCAGGTTCATGTCACAAACAATCTTTCTATGCAATGTCAAGTCCTGAACTGTAACAGCAATGCCCTAGATAGAGAGATTGATGCAGATCATGCTTACCTGCTTGGCACCTTCTTCCGTGTCCAATGGCCGGCACACACTTAAAGTGAAGACCATCACTGCTATTCAGCATTGGTACCACCAAGCAACTATGCAAGATTGGAAAACTGAAGAGTGTGGCAAAATTATTTAAATGGAATGGCTATGGCACTGTCTCCAGCCTGTACAATGCCGACTTACATTGTGGCCAGCTGCTCCTTGGAGACAGACAAGTGGCTGATTCAATTGCACGGGACCAGCTTTTGACGGTTGTCCATCTACAAAATCTTGCTAATAACCACGACATCTGATACTAGGTCACATAATATGATGGAGGACATGGAGTATAATGATGATGGTGATGATGATGCCTGTCAGTATTATCAGTCAATAGTCTTAATTAAGATTGTCGTAGAGAATTAAGAGTTAACTCTTGTCGTAATTTTTGGTAGGTACCTTGTTATCTTTGACGATGGTTTTGCTCAATATGTCATCAAGAAGAAGTTATTTCACGTCCCTTTCCCAGGTAATCCTGAACTCTCTAGCGTCATTGTGATGTGTTATATGTGTCAAGATCCTTCTTGTCAGAATGTGGACGCTTATACTGTCGATTAGCTGATGAGAATGACTTCCCTTGCAGCATTGGAAGTTTGGGATGACTTGCCAGGAAACATTCGTCACTTTGCACAAGAGTATCTTGAGGAGTACCCTTGGGTATGTCCTACAAACAGATTATTGCTCTGAACTTTGCCAGAAATGTTCACCCCACAGCTAACTTGCGCCAATGAATGCTCCAAACCATCAAATATTGCCTGACATTATGTCAAAATGGACTTTGTGGTTCATAAATGGAGTTAAAACTTCTGAGGGTTTGCTAACTCACATTTGCAACCTACTTTAGAATAACTTTAATGGCTAACGAGCAGCTGATCGTGTCTGATGAACAAGCATTGTCATTGCTTAGAACCTTGCACACATCTTCAAAGAGAGACGTTTAACTAGAGTCTAGGTTGTTCTTTGCTTGAGTTTTCAGTTTGACATCGGATTTTGTCTATTTTTATTATATTTATTCCATATTTTGTATAGGATAACTGATAAATTGAATACAATGTAACCCGCTTAAGCACAATAGTAATTTGCCAACGATATCCTTTGCTCTTATTAGGAATTGTGCTTATCAGGAATCTGTTAAGAGAGTTTGTACTGTACGCATTAATTCGGTACATAGCAAATTGTTTGCAGATAAACGGGTTTTTAGCTTATCCGATTTGCGCTTAAACGGGTTATACTGTAGTGTTTGTGATCACTTACGTGCAACATAAAGCCATTTTTTGTTTCTTCTCTTTGGATCTCCTCGGGTGTTGTTTTCTTGTGCGTTGTATTTACATAATTGCATGTCCCTTTATGCTTTAGCGTCCATTACTCAAGGTAAAAGTTGGAGAGACTATTGTCACAGAATGGAACGGAAAATGGTAAAAATCTCAACTATGTTCTATGCCACAGTAAAACAATTCCATTTGGCAATGATTATGGTATTATAATATGATTTAATTTCTCATATCAGGCTCAAGGCAAAGGTCTCTGCAGTAGATTGCTCATTAGTCAAGGTAAATTTAATTCCAATTGATGTCAATCATCCGCATTACCCATTGTGTTTTTGTTATTTCGTTAATAAGCTATGTTCTGTTACATTTGACCAAGTGTTTATTGTTCTCAGGTTTTGTTCGAAATCGACAATCGAACCGAAATGATATACCGCGGCTCTTCAAGACTGGAACCACTTATGAAAGAACTGGTAAGCCTACCCAAATTTCTTCAAATCATCTCGGTGAAAGAATAATGCATGCCACTCCCAAATGCGGCCACAAATTTCTATCATACATATACTACTGATCAGCCTCTGTTGAACAACCACCTTCTTATTACAAACAAGATAGGAAGTATCAATTTTATGAATAATATTCTAATTAAAATATCAAAATATGTTGTAATGCCGTCTGTCTGTATCGGCTGGTGTTCTTTTCTTTAAAGTACCACTGCCACTGAATACCATATTTCAGATCTGAAAGAAAAGATATTGACTTCCGAAAGTCATCCTTCCAGAAATTTTGCGGCCAGTGAAACAGTGGCAGAGGTCAGAACACTACTGCTTGAATCTTCAAGCAATGATTTGAAGATGGTCTATGTGTTCCCTTTGACCGGTTGGACTGAAATAGCTTTTGAAAGTTAGGAGTAAGTTCAAATTAGCACATATGTACTCTCCTAACCATGTAGCCTAACATTGCTTGTGTTACTTCTAGAAAGCAGCTTCTTTAATCCTCGCCATGAGTTATGTTACGTGGCACTTTTATTGTTGTTGTTGTTGTTGAATAGGATCGACGTGACTTGGAGGCAGCACAAAGCAAACAAAAGAAGAAAAAGATACAATCACAGGAAAAAATCAAGAAGGAGGCCAACGTAGACTTCACGATAACACGCTTCTGTTATGGTGTCTCGCCTTACAGCAGCACAGACCCAGAAGGTAACAAGTTGTTTCAACCTCTTAACTTGGCTTTTACATGGCCGTACTAAGGACCAATGAAAACGGGTCTCTTACTGCAGAAGTTCGCCTTAAGACAATGATATGATTGTGTTGTTTGGTTTTAAGGAACAACTTCAAACTATACTCTGAAGACAAATTGTTGCGTAGACAACTTAGATTGTAGTTTCGTACTGGCATCATTTATATATTTTCCCCACCATTCTATGTAATATTCTCGTCCTCACTCATTTAGAGTGTTTCATTTATTGCAAGGCAGTGTGTCGATCATACAATCAAACCAGTATTAGCAGCCACCTGTGTATAAAAACCACTCTTCATAACCCCAAAATGACACTATCTATAGAAATCAACCTGCACAGAAAGGCCACACTGTCTATAAAGGTCATTTTCTTAGGTCCCAGAGGTGACTGGTATAGAGAGGTTTCATTTTAGTACCTCACTTAGCTACAATGGCTCAGGCATGCTATTCATGGTTACAGTAAGGTTACTTGTTGTTGTTGTTGTTGTTGTTGTTGTAGCCCTCAGGTTTGGGGTTGCCCAAACCTTTGGGAAGGTGCAGGACCTTTAAAGCGCGGTCACTTCTCCAGCTCCACAGTAAGGTTACTGAATGGATTGTACAGGCTCAAAATAATTATTGCAAATTATGATGCAGCAGTATGCTATAGTAGATCATCTCAATGTTTGATGTGAGCATTTGATTGTGTGCATGTAGGCTGTAGCATATTTTATGCTACGTAACCTCTCTTTGTATTGGTTTTGTCGTGTACTATTCTTAACTTCAGCATTGTTCTTTTATTGCTTCAGGTCATCAGCAGTTGCAAGAATGGGGCGAACAAAAGCCCAAGGTATAACACTATGAATCCCAAAACGTGTGAAATCCATGTGGATAGGAAACGTCTCTTAAAGCCACGTGAAATGACAAGTAACACATGAAAAATCATGTGAATTTTAAAACAAAGAACCGAACGTTTTCACATGGTTTTAACATAGTTTTTCACAAGATTTCAACTTTTATTTCACTCAGTTCCAGTTCATAGCCTAAGTTTGTGAAACGTTTGTCAGTGCACTACATTCAAACCTGTCTTAACCCTTGTCCTGCTCATAAAACTAGTTAAATGAAGACATGAAGTCGCTTTATTGATTGCTGATTGGTTGATCCCTAGGGACTAACTATGTGATTGGTTATATGTTGCTACTTTTGAATTGCTTCGAAAACGTGTATACACGTCAATAGCAGGACAAGGGTTAATGACCATCAGTATCAGCATTATGGTTAAACTGGCCTTTTAGTCGCATTCAATAGAAAGTGTTGTACTGTTGACTTCCATGTACAGTCAATGGTTAATATCCCGTGGTTCATACAGCTAAAATAATTATGGGATGTTAATGACTTGGGGTGTTACAGTGAACCTGTCTATAACGGTCACCCCTGGGACCTGAGAAAAATGACCGTTATAGACAGGTGGCCTTTCTGTCCTGGTTGATTTCTATAGAAAGTATAATTTTTGGGTTATGAAGAGTGGCCTTTACGCATAGGTGGCTGGTCTATAGAGGTGGCCGCTAATACAGGTTTGACTGTATTAGGCGAGGTGAATTAGCAAAACCGGCATGGTAATTGAAAGTCAACATGTGGAGACGATACGTGCATGCTATGGGGGCATTATACAATCGGATATTAACTGTCAGGGCTTTCTTACATTCAAAGCATGTGCTATAGACCCTTAGTTTGGATAGGCCCTTTTTAATGACAGTGTCCCGTATTAGATTGTAAAATATAAAGTTTGTGCAATTGGTTCGGATATGCCCTTTTCACTGACAGTTTCCGACATTAAAGTATTAAGATTTGCAAAGTGAACTCACATCCAGAATGCCACTGAATGAATGCATTCTACTTTGCTGGATTTGAGGGAGAGCAAATTGTTTTTTGAATTTTCAAATAACAAAAACATTTAACATAGCCATAATTTCAGAATATTTTATTAACCATCTAAGATAGGCTTCCTTCAGAACAGTGCTTTCAGGCACTTTTGACTTTTAAGGACAGCCCTGTTTACTATTTTCAGCTTCAGTCGCTGCTCAAGGTAGATAAAGCTGTTAAATATTGGAATCCAGCTTTGTCAACTGATAATATCAACCACAAAATGTGTCAAGAATGAAACTCTTTGTTTAAAAATTGTCAAGACATTCTCCAACATGCAGACTACTATTCCAAGGGTGAAACAGTAGTTTTTCAGAGTGGTTATTATTTATTTGATTGTGTTGAATGGTATCATGTCCCTTCAGGCTGTTGGCCTTATTATAATATCTTGTCTTTCATGGTTTGCTAATCTGCAGTCAGCACGTTGTTAACAAGTCATGACCAGTCGGGAATGTTACAAGAAATCTAGCTACAGTATAAATGGATGTGCATTATGTTGACTAGTAGACTTGAAAAAAAGCATTTCTATTCTAGCTAGATTTGTTGTAACATTCTCGACCGACTTCACAAGAGTGCAAGCGAACACTGTAACATTATTGAAAATTAATTGATTTGTCTTGACTTACCTTGTGAAAACTGTCATTCTGAATAGTCTAACCTAACACTTGGTAAGCATGATCAATTGATGATTTGATTTGATATATTTGAATGATAAATACCATGACAGGCAGATACAGGATAGAAATTAACTATCACTTATGTACAGCCTAAAAAGGTTAATTAACAGCATTTTAATTTACAAAATTTTGCCAAATCTACCGAGTTTAATCTACGTTTGAATGAATGCAATGATTTTGCAAGTACGACTGTCTCTGGCAAATAGTTCCACCATTCAATGACTCTGCAGCAGAAAGAGTGTTTCACTGTATTATTGACTGCTATGACACGATGTAACAATTTGAGAGCATGACCGCGAGTTGTTCTTCTGTTGCTAGTAGTTGCCAGGATGAAAAATGTTCATTTACAGGCAAATCAACTTTTTATTCAAAATTTTGTACGCAAGATGTAAATCAAATTATTAATTTATTTCCGTTTGTGTTGTTGCTGTTGATACATCTGTCTCTTTTTGTAGTATGCCAACTGGCTTTTCAACTTGCCCTCCAGCAATTCAGCGCAAGATGAAACCCGTAAGAGGAAGTTGTCAAATAGCAGTCAGGATAAGTTTGACGAATTGCACAGAAGTTTCAGTCAAAGCTCAGAGACATCGGTATCCAGCAGCAACTCAAGATCATCGTCTTGCTCTCTGGATGTAGCAGTGACGGGTAATTATATAATTGTGTCGGTGTGGTCTAGAGGCTAGTACGTGTGGCTGCCAGTCGGGCGTACCGGGTTCGACTCCCGGGCCAGCCAGCACATATATTCGTTGTCATCTGTGGTTTTAATTGTCGAGGGCCCCAAGGGAGACAAGCCATTGGCTTATTGGGCTACCCTCGTTAAATAAATTGACATTCATTCATTCATTCATTCATTCATATAATGATTGGTATGGTGTTTTTTATTGTAAAAGTTTTGGATATAGAAATAGTTCATGCACTTACAGGCATGCTGGGTTTGGTTGAAACTTTTGAATGACATTGTTGTTTTGATTGGCAATGATATCGACATGATTTCGCAGTCAGGCGCCTCAGACGAGATATGTAGCTATTTATTAAATCAGTAGAAGCATTACCACATTTTGATTTTGTTGTGTTAGAGGTCTCTTAGAAGCTGTTGTTGCTTGTGGTTCTGGTTATGTAGCTGATGGATTGAAAGTCCAATGATTGAATTTACAGTTTTATAGCCGCCCGTGTCTTAGATTCGTGGAGCATATTCTAGCCCCATTTCATACGTTCCACTTGTGTGAAAGATTGTGCAGTTGTGACTATCTTTGTCAAAATATCAAGCATCCTTGAAAACAAGTAATATAATAATAATAATAATAATTTATGTATTTATATAGCGCTATTTCCAATAAATTGCTCAATAGCGCTTTACAAAGGGTATAAAATCTATTAACAAGTGATTTTCATAAAATTAACTATCGTACAATATAACGGTGCCTAACAATTTAGATAATGAAAATTTTAAAATGCCTTTCACGAAAATGCTTTTCTGAACGAGTCTACTTGATTACAATCAAACTTGAAGTCTCAGCAACATTTCTCTTCTACATTTTTCATATTTTGAGGTTACAACGTTATCCAAATTTATTTTTCACCTTTGATGTGTTCAATTGAAGGCATCCACAGCAAAAACTGTAACTATTAAACTGTTTGTTTGGCCAATGTGTTGTGAAGAGGATATTTGCTGTTTTTAGCTGCCAGCCAGCTCTCAGCTCTGATGCACGAACGTTCGCCAAAGGCAGTTTCTTCAAAGTCCTCAACAGGCAGCAGTTCTCCTGGGACCATTGTAAGTAATTTCATGTGTGACATACTTGTATTTAGTGATGTTGGTTGGTTTGTACAGTCTAACCTGTATTAGCGGTCACCTCTATAGAGCAGCCACCTGTGTATAAAAACCACTCTCCATAACCCCAAAATGACACTTTCTGTAGAAATCAACCTGGACAGAAAGGCCACCTGCCTGTAGAGGTCATTTTCTTCAGGTCCCAAAGGTGACTGTTATAGATAGGTTTCACTGCATTGTGTTTATCTAGTCCTGAAAGGTTGGGACTGCCACTCTTGACCCAACAATCTCATAAGTTTACTTAATGCAACAGCATTATGCAATTGAACTTTCAATGCTGAACTTTGGCAGACTTGAGTCATGAATTCAAATGCACCAATACCAGCTGGATGTGGCTGCAATAATACTTAGGATTTCCTTATTCTTGGCTAACTGCTAGACTCTGAGAAACCTCGCAAGGTACTTTCTCTGCTGAGCGGTTTTCTGCCTCTCTTTAGAATTGCAGTGCCTGTTACACTTATGTATGAATGCGATTGTGCAAATCATGATGAATCCACATAACTACGATTAATTATTCTTCTGACTCACCTTCGATTGTGGTCCAGATTTCTTTTATAAACAGTAGCTGAAGTAATCAACTCGTCTTCCAAACATTGTATTTGACCTAAACTGGTCATTGATGTTCATGTTAGGTATCATCAGAGAAGCCGGCCAAGTTGCGTCCTCGTCATCCAAAGAGATTTTGCTCTTTGCACGAATACAAGACCAAAGCACCTAGCGAGATGAGCAATGATACTAAACTAGCAGGTATGACTGCTAGAGTGTTACTCTCGTCATATGTATGCATGACAGTTTTCTACAAATCCCTGGATTTTCGTTAAATGTTTGTTTATGCAACTGTCAGATATTGCAGGAAAATATATCGACACAGGTAAATTAGCCGTCATGTTTATAATTATACCTAAACACCTGTATATAATAGTCTCTAGTTTGGAAATTAAGTATTGTGGAATCATTTTTCATATATACATTGTGGATTACAACTTCTCTCTGTCATTAATGTGGTGGCCATTATTTTTTGGCTGCCTTGTTTGTCTCTGTGTTACTTATGTCTTGCTTGTTTCTGTTCTCCTGTGCTGTAGGCTCTCATACATGTGGTGTTAGCTGCAAACTGAAAGTGTTCATATCACAGAAAGAAAAATCCAAGCACAACTTTCTTGCCATTCCAATGCTGCTGGGCTGGACAAGGTACCACACATCAGTTGTGCATCTGATAATGATCAGTCATAGCCATGTTTACCTTAATAGCCACCTGTCTTATCCCACGACTTGTCTTAAGAGACCGCCTGTCTTATCCAACCAACTGTTTTAAGAGTCTATCTGTCTTATGAGTAACCCTGTCTTAAGAGACCATCTGTCTGAAGAGTACGCCTTTCTTAAGAATCTTCCTGTCTTTAGAGACCGCCTCTTTTTAGAGACCGCCTGTATATGCAACCACTTTTCTTAAGAGTCCACCTGTCATAAGTGACCGCCTGTCTTATGCAGCAACCTGTTTTAAGATATCACCGTGAAGTGGACTCTTAGCAATACGATTTACCTACATTGATTATTGAGCAACCACATGTGTTAATAGACCACTTTTCATTGATCAATTGATTGTGTAGCAAGTGTTTTCGACAGTCAATTATAGTGAATTGCTATTTCTGATATTTTGCATTTGAAGGGAGTCTGCAAAGCGAAAACCTGGCTATCACCGTGACGTTTATTACCGCAGTCCTTGCAAGCGGCGACTGGTGAGTGGTGATTATCAGAGCGTGAACAACTTAATGATACTACAGTTCGTTGGTCTTTTGGACAAGTCACGTTCATAATCACCAAGATGAGTCACCTAAAGATCTGTTTGCTCAATACGACAAAACAATATTTGTTCGTTAAATAAGGGTTTAAAGTTATGAGGTATGATTTTCCTTTTGCAGACCATGAAAAACTGAGATAAGATAGTGACTTAAGGGAGATTTTTGGCCGGAATCTTCTGAGCATTGACGTAAAGTTTCAGTCTGAAACCAATAGTATGAGAGCCTCTCGTGTGATCAAAACTTTGAGAGAAGTTGCCTCCATAGCGACGCCACCTCTCTCTAGTGATCATTGTATGCAAAATTCCTCTGAACAACATTTTGTAGAACTAAGCCTGTTTACAATTTAAGTCACCTATCCATGAAAAGACCGATTTCAATATTTATTTCTATTTTGAGAATCATTGGTTTTCTATTGGAGAATCATTGAAAATCATTGTTTTCTATTTTGAGAATCGTTCTCTCTAATTTTTTGTAGAGGAACATCGAAGAAGTAGCTAAATTCCGTGAGTATTGTCAGGGGCAAGACAAATATTCCTTGCTTTGTGTTTTGCTAAGTGTATGTCTGTGGTGTCATAAGAAGTGTCAAGTGTTGTGGTGTCACATTATCATATGCGTAAGTGTTGGATTGTTCTGGTGTCAACGTGTGTCAGCGGTATAGTGTCGTGTTTTGCCGAATATTATTTAGTGTGCTCAAAGTTCTTGGCGAGGAGCCACTCGCAATGTTGTCGTCTCTGTCTCCCTCGCACCGAACCATCGACTCACACTAAGTAAGATACCGTTACCTCTTACCGACAACTTAATATATTGACACAATTTAGACTAAAGGTGTTGACATATTTGCATCCTGCACCTCATCCCCCCACTATCAAAGTATTTATGATTTCTGTTTTGGAGCAATGAGGATAGCATCATATGGCTCTTTCAGCTGTATTTTGTTGGGGAGTTTTTAATATTTTTAGTATGGTGATAAGTCTATCACCAGATTATCCAGACTATCTGAGCTGCTGTTGTTGTTTTTTCAACTTATTGGTTAGTCTTGTTGTCGGTTTGGTTTTGGTTTGATGTGGTATTTTAAAAGTTTGTTCCACTGTGCTGTCGGTCTACTGCCAAAAGTGATGTCAATTCAAAGCCTTGGTTTCGTTAGTTTTTATGACGACCGATGCTGACTTTTTTAATAGTACTCGACCTCGTGGAGACTCACTCTGTTTGGTCAATCCATGATCGATGGAAGCCACTCTTTGCTCAGTCTTCAAGTTGTATGCTTATTGATCTTCAGTTGTTTTTCTACTTTTCAGTGTGTGACACAAAAGTAAAGAATGTCACCATTGATCAGTTCTCTTTCGACTCCAGCGTCTCTTGTCGTGACCAAGGCTACACCTTCCCGGTAAATATGTACCTACAGCTAGCAGTCTATATCATGCTTGTGCCTTGTAGTAAGCAGAAACTTATTGCCTCTCTTAAATGAGCTTCATGCTGTTTGTGTATTGGAGAGCTATTCTGTTAGATCATTGTTCTTGCATCAAATTTTTGTCATCTGTTTTCATCTCTGAATGCAGCTATGCCATGGTTTATGCCATGTATCTTCGTGTGTCGTTATAGGACGCTCAAGTGTTTATCGACGACCTAAGTGGGGGACTGGAACGAGTTCCTGTTCAGGTTTGTGTCGTGCTACAAACTGATGTGAAGGCAGTTACACGTGTTGACTGGTGTAGGCTGCCATCTTGAACTCATTGTATTGATCTTTTCAGTGTGTCAATGAGATCAACAGTGCCAGGCCTCCACCTGTCATCTACACGTCAACGCGGTTGCCAAGCGAAGGGGTTACTGTCAATACCGATCCAGGCTTTTTACCATGTTGCAGCTGCAAAGACAATTGCGAGGTGTGCATCATGTGACTGACTTGCAGTTTTAATGTCACTGTCCTTCAGAGCCTTCTTTAGAGTGAAGAGGGTCAACATGACTTTGCCTAAGAGGATCCTATTTTTCATGATTTAATAGCCAGAAATTGTACGATCATGTTTAATATCTCGCGACTTCAAACGTCATAATAGAATGTGAACAAATAGCAAAATGTCGCTCACAATTGATTTGCTGCGATATTCTCCAGTTCAGACGCAATGGTCTTGTAGTCCTTTATGGCAGTTTCACAAGATTCGTTAAGAGTCAAGACAAAACGACCAAACTTGTTAACAAAATTGAACAAATAACACCTTCCCACTATTATTTTTAATAGATTGATCAGTGGAATTCTGCAAGGGAAGTCATTATTCCCAATCTATGCACTGTTCAGTTGAATATTCCAAGCTGCCAGTGAAGAGGGCTTATCCATACTTGCGGCCTAAATTGCATGCTTTGACTGTCTCATGGATAAGTGTGGATCTGTCGACTGAATGAGACTGACCTGTATTGTAATATTTCTTCTGCATCTCGTGTTTTCATCCAGGATAAAACCAAATGTGCATGTGCCAAGCTGACCATTGACGGAAGCAATGCAATTGACAACATCAAGGATGGCTCCACTGGGTACCGTTTCCGTCGTCTTGTAAACTGCATGCCGACAGGGTGAGTTGAAATGGCAAACAAGGTGGAGGCTACATTGCATGATAGCATTTGCTTGTTGGATGCCACACTAAGGAGAAGCATCGCAGTGACTACACCTCAATTATTCACAGTTTATTTGTCACAGATATTCTATCTTGGACGCTCTAGGATTATCTAGTTAAAAGGAGGCTGCTTGTGGTTCTTATAAGGACACCAACCAATGGTTTTGATATTGAAAACTGAGATTTATTTTAAGTTATTTGTGTGGAGAATGAAGGAAGCAACTGTGAAATTGTGAATAGCCAGACTTAGTGTAGCGACCACCTGTGTTAGCAAGCCACTTTTGTCTTTTATTGATCCACTGCATTTGTTGATTAATGACATGGTTCACTGTGAATCCAAACACGTGTGAGAACCATATAAATTGAGAAGCCCACTCCGTAAAGCCATGTGAAATAACAAACAGCACGCGTAAAACCATGTGAAACACCCTGTGAATTAGTAAACAGAACAAAGACAAATGATGTGAAAAGGGCACTTTTCACACGGTTTTTACAGTTTTCGTATGATTTTCACATGGATTTCACACCAGTTCATAGTGTTTGTGATACGCACTTCAGTCAACGTGTGTGCTATACGCTTGCTTCGTCGTAGGCTCTATGAGTGCAACGTCAACTGTTCGTGTAGCAAGGGCTGTTTCAATCGCGTCGTTCAAAATGGCATCACTCTACGATTGCAGATCTTCATGACGGAGAGCAAGTATGATTGAATCATCGTTTGAACATTGTCTGCCCTTTCTGGGGTGTTATTCTCTTTATTTAACCAATTTTTTTTTGTAAAGTTTGTCTTTTATTATTTTCTTACAAATATATACTCAAGCCGAAGTTAATAAAACTAATTACATTAAAATAAACAAACTAACTGAAACTAACTACAGGTTAAAAATCTCATTGAGACAGTCCGGTGACTTTAGGGACCCCACCATGCTGATGGCGTTGCCACGTTGGATTGCAATGGCGATCCGTTGGAAAAGGTGGCTCTTAGAACGGACATCTCCCGAAGATTTGATTAGCAAGGAGCCAAGCTTTTTTAACCAATAGTTTGCTTTGAACTTTGGATTTTTTTGGATTTGTTTTCGTTCAGGGGTTGGGGCCTGCGTTGCCTTGACGACATACCAGAGGGTACATTCATTTGCACTTACGCCGGTCAGATATTAAACGAAGATATGGCCAACAAGGTATGCTCGTTTGATTTCACATGAGATTGCTGCTTTCTCGTGTGGTTTTATTTCCTGATGCTGTGCTCATATCATGTGAATATTGTTTCGTTTGTAGGAGGGCACTGATTTCGGTGATGAGTATTTGGCTGAGCTCGATCACATTGGTAAGTGAATGTGGCAAAGTGCAGAGCCGTCCATTTACAACAGTCGAGACATTTGCCGCCATTTTAAATCTCATCAAAATGAAGTCAGTGGAAAGCAAACACTGGACCTGCACAAAATTCGAATCGAATTTAAACGCTTAAGATCAGAAACTAGAGCTAACAAAATTGAGCTTTTGACAAATTTTCTAAATTCAGGCATTGTTTGTTGAACTTGTTTGATCTTTTCGTCTTTACTCTTCTAGAATCCGTCGAGATCGCCAAGGAGGGCTACGAGGCCACTGTGCCTGAGCTGGAGAACAATACCGAAGATCAATCGTGAGTGATATTTTCTGTTTGATGTAATTTTGTTTGCAAATGAAACAGGACTGAAGGTATAATCGGTCGCATTTGATAAGTAATGGCTGCAGCTTTCATAATGCTATTTTTAAAATAATAACATTTTACAAAGCAGCATATTTGCAACAAGATTTATGCAAGAATGTCAACCTTTCCGTTCGTTATCCTTTAACACATGCACATAAATTATGAACCATTGGGCAATATACCAAAGATTAATTTAATATCTATCCGTACCGAAAGGGTATCGGTCGTGACTTGTGCTGCAGTCTGAGTGCACTAATTTTCAACCTAATAGCTAGCACACACAGTGAACGCAGCTCAGATGTCGAGAACTCACTATCGTCGGTATTTGTAAAGATGTAATTAAATATGAAATTGTATAGCTTATTATCTATTAGCTTGTATTGTATTTAACATCTTGCTCGGCTGCTCGCCATTCTGTAAAACGTACGTTTGGTTACTGCTCTCTGTAGTTGAGTGTGCGCGGCACATTCGCCAAAGTTGAGTAATCGTTTGTATTAGTGTTTTTAATTTACATTTGTGTTGAATGCGAGTCTAAATAAACTTTGCCATCATCATCGTCGTCATCAAAGATCTTGTGGCTCGCCTGTAATGTTCAGTAGATATATTCATAGCCACTTCAAGCCTTTCTTTGCGAGGGTATATTCATTAATTTATTCAAATGTATTCTTGTTTGGATATATAGAAGAACACACGAGCAGATTGATGTATGAATGAATTAGGATAATTAACTATACACTACATATGATAGATCATAGAGGACAGTCTATGTTATTATTTGTTCAGCACCAGACACTTCCTATGGTCTTTCAGCTCCTATGTTTCCATGCCAGATTTAATTCATTCAATGATTATTGTGTTCAACGATTCTATGCGTCCATTTTCAGCAGCGGCTGTTTCAATGCTAGTTTGCTTGTTCTGTTTCAATGCTAGTTTGCTTGTTCTGTTTCAAGGCTAGTTTGCTTGTTCTGTTTCAATGCTAGTTTGCTTGTTCTGTTCCGATGCTAATTTGCTTATTTGTAAACACGTTTGTAAGGAAACTTTTAAATGACTCTTGGTGTGTTTGTCTATCCGTTAGTCCTGACACTCCATCGCAGACGACACCAGATAGCTCCAGGCAACCGAAACGGAGGGTGAGTCACGACTATCAAAGGACATCAGGAGAGCATGTTGAACGAATTCTTTTCTTTGTCGTGTTCGGATGAGATATTGTGGTGTTGTTGTGCCTTTCCTCGCATCAAACATCATTGCTTGTGTCTGTCATGTTCGTGTCATCATATCCAGGCAATGGATTGTTGCTTGATGACTGATAGTGTTTGTTATAAATCTTTGACAGAGATTAACTGAAGAAGACGACACTGAAGATGACAGCCAAATGTTAGTACATTAATGGATCTTATATCTTTTAAAACTATGCTACCTGTCTGTGATTTCGTCGGTCGTCTACGTCCCTTGACGTATGCAAGACTACTATGTCTGTTTGTCTGTCGGTTAGTCTGTCTGTCTGTCTTTCCCATCTTCCTTACATGTATTCTTATTTGTTGTTGCTATTTACAGATAAAGATTCATACTTATATTCTGTTATTCTGTATGTCTGTCTGTCTATGTGTTTGTTAGTCTGTTTGTTTGTCTCTCTGTCAGTCTGTCTGTCTTCCTGTGTAGCCCTTTAGTATAATACATGTGCCCTTTGTCCGTTTGTTTATTTTGCTTCCAACCTTTTTAAGCTGCTTGCAATCCCTTGTGATGAGCTTATCGTGCGCATTGTTGACAGGCATCACGATGAAGGGCAGGCAGCTCCTCGCAACAGACTTCAATCTCAAGCGGACGGCAGTGATTCCCCCGAAGCCGCAACGATGGTCATCGACTTGACATCCGACGACGGAGACATCTCGGCACCCGACGAACCTCGCATCACGGAGAGCAAGAAGATCGTCATGGCACAATCGTCTTCATTGCGACTAATGATCGATAAACTGAAGTCGCAGGTCAAAGTCGAAGCGTTGCCGGTCAAACCGAAGCAAAGTGAAAACGAGGCGCCGCCGTCTCCGACGCCAGTCTCATTTGGAGTATCGTCGTCGTCGGAGACCACAGCAGATTCATGTCAGCCGCCTCGTGATTTTCCATCTAGAGAAACCCAAAGAGCGACGGCGTTGTCTGAGAAGGTCTTGCAGATGTTGCAGAAGGAGAAGAAACCACGGGCGTTGGCTTGCAAGAGCACATCAGCTTCCGCTTTTAAGATGTTCTCATCACCTCGTAGCTCAACAGGTCAGTATAAAAGCATGAAGGCATGAAGCAGGCCTTGTTAATGAAAGAGACACGGTATTATGAAACCTGTCTGTAACGACCACCGTGGAGAATGAAGAGACATGGCTTTGATTATATCAGTCCTTGTTAAGCGACCGATTATTCAGCAGTCCGATAGTTGGATAAAGCGACTGATGGTATCTGTTGACAAGTGGTCGTTGTAAGGAGGTGATTATTAACACAGGCCTAAAGCCAAGAGAATCAAAGACGTCTCCAAGACTGCCTTCGATGGCTTGGGGTACAGTAAAACCTGTCTATAACGGTCACGCCTGGGACCTGAGGAAAATGACCTTTATAGACAAGGTGGCCTTTCTGTCCAGGTTGATTTCTTTAGAAAGTGTCATTTTGGGGTTATGAACAATGGCCTTCATACGCAGGTGGCTGCTTTATAGAGGTGGCCGATAACACAGGTTTGACTGTAGCCGTGTTCTCGTCTGAGACGTCTTCACGATGCGTCCATGTTGTCATACACTCTGACTTGGTTTAATACGTCATGTCTGGTAACAGAAAAGTTACGACGTTCAAAATTAATGCATAACTATGGTAACGTTAAGCCAGCGTCATGATATTTCGTCTAGTGTAATGATTTCCTCTTGATTTGGCTGCAGGCGCCTTCCTCCGTCGACGCAACCCTGTTGTCCCATTGGTCATCATTCAAGAGAGCCCTGACCGCGCCACCGATCAGCCGAAGCTATCACCCAATGAAAGGAAGTCAACTAGGCGCTTCTTCGGCGAAGATTACTGTTACGTCATTGACGCCAAGTCAGTTGGAAACGCAGGACGCTACATCAACGTAAGCCAAGCTCCGTCTCGATCTCATTTACTTGACTCGTTTACTTGTAACGTGAAAAAAGAGGTCACGTAAAAGCTAATAAAGGAGCAGCAGATGTACCTATACTTGCCCGTATAATGCTTTTGCCTGTTTCGCGTAATTCTAATCGGCGTTTGCAGTCATGTTTATCTGTGTTTATTCATTTGACTTTTCAGCATAGCTGTTCGCCGAATCTCTTCGTTCAGAATGTCTTTGTCGACACTCACGATTTGCGCTTTCCTTGGGTGGCCTTCTTCTCGCAAAGGTATGTTGAAGCGAATGCATTACGATCCACTCCAATGGGTTATTGCATTAGACTACCGTTGACCAATGAGATTTACTAGTATCTCTTAGCAGTGCTAAGTTAGCACATGTGGTCGCTTGACCTGGGTGAATTGTTTTAATGCAGAACAGAGGCGTCCTCGCTCATTTCAGGAATCTAGCCTTCGACCGCGATATCTGACGCGTGGCCTACCGGAGTAGCGACGGTTGTTTGAGACATGTAGGTTGTGAACAAACATACAGACGGACAGACAGACAGACGTAGTATGTGTCTATATTTGAACAAATTTCAAATAAGGAATTCGCGCAAGGAAGGTAGAATTAATCTGCACTTACACCATACAAATAAAAATACAGCATTGAATGTACGAAAACTATTTTCTTTCGAGGAAACGAGTTTTATGTATCTTCTTGAAGATCGCAAGTGACTGCGGCGCAACCACGTGCTCAAGGAGATCATTTTTGTCGAAAAAAGTGGTTAAAAAGAAGTGGTAGCGAACGTTGCTAGCGGCTGTTGGAAAATTCAAACGTTTACGATAGCCGCGCGTTACACTCGATAAAAAGTAAATGCTACGAGGCAAGACAAGATCTGTCAATTCCTCAGACAGACAGACAGACAGACAGACAGACGTTTGTGACTATAGATATAGGTAAGACAAATATCAGAGGGAATTCAAATTAAAAAGATGGTTTTACGAATCTGATGTCAGATTTGACCTCTCATTATTGACGCCATAACCTCAACAGAGTGGAAACTGTGGCTGCTTCTACCATGCTCGTTTATTAGCGTAGTGTCTTGCGACTTATCGTTCACACATTTCTGGATGTTTTGTTTTTTAACAGGAACATTCCAAGTCTGACGGAATTGACTTGGGATTATTCGTACGACGTTGGCAGCGTTCGCGACAAGATTATCAAATGTAACTGTGGCTCGCTGGAGTGCAGAGGCCGGCTATTGTAGACCGACGATAACCGAGGTCAACCGTAAACAGACCGACAATTGCCGAGGATTCCATTACGGCGAACGAGACCTTGCCGAAGCCATCTCCATATCATTGACTTCGAATTCTTCGCTCGTTGGCATATGTTATGATCGTATTCCTATCTTCTGTTTTATATTTTCTGCAATGTTGATCTAACAGTCGATGTTGTAGCTGAATTTATGTCTTGATGAAGCTGCGAATATTTGTTGGCGCAATAAAATATTACTACGGAAGTTGGTTCTTGGTTGAATGCGTGGCACAAGTCGCTGTGTGATAATGATGATGATGATGATGATGATGATGATGATTTGATGATTTGATGATTTGCTCGATGTTTTGGAGTGAACGCTGACTTCAGCTATGAAGAACGCCTCGCTCAATTGGAGCTGCAATCACTCGGAGGCCGACGATTGGAAGCAGACCTACTGTATGCCCGTTCTTAAGATCGTGAACGGACTTGTTGATCTGCAGCTGCTCGATGATCTGGCTCGCATATACACAAGAACATGCGGTCACGATTCTCGCGTGTACATTAATACTGTCCAAAACAATGCTCGCTATCATTTCTTTTTTCATCGTGCTGCTCGTCATTGGAATTCACTTCCCGAGGACGTAGTAAATTCGAATTCTTTGGCGTCATTCAAATACAAACTTAAATCGATTTTATCTTAGTTTAGCTAATTATTAATCGTTTATTGTATAACCGTGTAGTTGCAGTTTGCAAGTGCCTTCGACACGTGTATTCTTTTTGAATTTCAATTTCAAATAAAAACACACGATGATGATGGGGAGTGACCGCCCATTTGCGCTGTCACGTTTTACACTTGCGTTATACACATTGTAAGAAACAACTATCGCAATTCTTTTCTAAAAAATAGATACGTTTCCAAAACCTTTAAATTATACTTTGCTTATAATTATTAGACAATTTAACATAATTATGTCATCTGATAAACGTCAGTGAGAATAATTAAATAATGTATGTTGTTAGATGTTAGGTTCGTGCCTAGTTAGTTTGTGACTGCTATTTCCGCGTTTTATCGCCACCTCCAGAGCACAAGGACAATTAGCAATGTCGAATAATTATTCTGCATGATCGACGGCCGGTTCTCTTTCCAAAGGCGCAAGGGACTGGGTACTACTATCATGCAATAATAGCTAAAATAACTACCTGACGTCATTATTTTCTTTCTTAAGATCTTTAGAAGCAGAGATATAAATGGAATACATTATCTATGACTGGTCTGTCTCGCTAGTTATTGTAATTATATTTAAACTCGTCACTACAAATGAGCGTTGGTGCTTGGTAGATGGTCAAGTGAATGCGAATGCGTGCTTGCGAATGCGTGCTAGCGAATGCGTGCTGAGCGAATGCCAATGCGAATGGGCAAGCAACAGCTGGCGTTGCGAACATGTGTCTGGCTACGTGAGAAAGGGACCCATCGTACAAGCACCAGTCACACTGATAATCAGTGGAAGAAGAAAGGCTTAATGAAAGGTGCCTTAATGGCAAGAGACGGTAGAGGATGCTTAGGCTTTGATACTTACACTATTTTATGGCTTCTCAGGGGACGTGGTTGGGTGTGACAAAAAGACATGCAAATAGCACGATTGTAGCCATCTCTTCTGGTACCAAGTAAGCAATAACGAGATCTGCTGATGCAGTTTGCCTAGTAAGTCATTGGTTAATGAGCTACTTACACAGCCCCACCCCTGTCATCAGTTACCAGTCAAGCTGCTAGTGTACAGTCCTAATGTTGAGTCGGGCATCAGCCCTGTGGTTACCATGTAACCCATGTGGAAGAGGCTGGCGGTCTCGTTTACGTGTGAGTTTAACTTAGTTTAAACAAGTGTAACCACAAGTACACGCCTTGTGTCTCTTTCGGCCTCGTGATATTCCGAGAAAATCAATCAATGAAATTGAAATGCAACAAAATGAAAACCAAGGTACAATCAAACCTATATTAGCGACCACCTCTATAGAGCAGCCACCCGTGTATAAAGACCACTCTTTGTAACCCAAAAATGACACTTTCTATAGAAATCAACCTGGACAGAAAGGCCACCTGTCTATAAAGGTCATTTTTCTCATGTCCTAAAGGCGATCATTATAGACAGGTTTCACTATAACGCAATAACGGTAAAAGCTCTTTTCAAGTGGCAGATTATACGTTAATATAATTCTACAAAACATTGAATAAACAAATGTCAACTCAGTAGAAACTGACAATAAATAGCGTGAGACGATGCGATGGATACCGTCACTCTGTGTGACACCATTATATCTCGTATTAAATAGGATGGGATGTCATCATGTCTGACAGTGTCATCCGCATGCAGGCAAAATGATCAAGGCGTCATGACAAGGTCAAGCTTTTCATAGTCTCACTCTTTGGTTGCAGACACGAGGCTATCCAATAGCTGCATCTCATCCAGGCCTCCCTGTTGCTCCGTTACATCTTGTGACATGGACCACACTGTGACCACGCCCTGATCACTACCCGTTGCGACAATGCTTGACCTACATGAGACAAAACACAAGAATTAAAGTCACGACAAATGTCAATTGTACTTAACTGGTAATATCGGCAAATGGATTAACAACGGGGTGTTCCCTTGCACCTTTGCCTGATACAGTATTCTAGTGACTGCAATCTATCGACAGTGCGATAGTAAGATCAACTGATACCCGTGGACACAGCTAATATGAGACTCCATAACGTTAAATCAGATACGAAGACATTACTTTTTCTTTCGAGACACTCTTCCGAAGACGTAGTAGAAAGAAATACATTTCCGTTTTAAAGCACCATTTCATATCATAAAATGTATTCGGATCGTAATCGGATCTATAAGGATCGCTCCATTTACTGTAAAGCCTGGTTTCCATTTGAATCGGGAGCACCCGCCGATTTTCGTAGGCTCCTTGCGGTGAAACGGAAACTGCGCATCGGGAAATCGGGAGTGAATCGGAAGGAGCCGGCGATTTTCAACATGTTGAATTTTCGGCAGCAACCGGGAGCGCACCGGCGGTGCAATGCGTTGCGGCGCTCCCGATTCAAATGGAAACCAGGCTTTTAAGTTACATTTTATTTTTTATCTATACGTGAGCTCTCTGTATTCTACGCAGCGTGCGTCTCAAGAAATAGAACTCTGACACCAACGACGATATGTACTCCTGCTGAAAATATATCATTTTAACTGAAATATCACCTAGAGCGGAATAGAATCTGAAACTAGTTTCAATTATGGTACTACAATGTTGGACCTTGTAGGATCCAAAAATCAGTAAAATCAGCGAATATTTAATCATATTAGTTTGAATTTTCTAGTTGAAATTGGCACCTGGATTGATTTGCGGTCAGCGAATGAACCGCTCCTTTGTCTACGTCGACCACCTGCGATTTCATTGCACCGATTCTACTGAGCTGAAAATAAAAATCGAATTTAGCTTCATCAAAGGTTGACCTGCATTCATAGATCAAAGGCGAGCAATCATACGTGCCCACGCTACCTTTAAATCGAAGATTAATAGGTGCCCGTTGCTCGTGGATACGTAGAACACCAATGGTCGAGAGTGGGACCATTCGACGCCAAGTGCCCCACGGCCGTGACCCAAATCAAACGACAAAACAGGCACAACCTGTAACCAAACATCACATGAATCAATACGTACTTTTAATAGATGCTTTGAAGAAAAACAGTCTAAAGAAAATCCTGCTTTTACGCGCCATCTTACGCAACATTATTGGAACACATTCATGTTTGATTGATTTATGCAATAATAAATAATAAATCTGCTGTCATGAGGCATGAGTTATTATATTGTATCAAACAAATAATTAGTTTTACTATTGATACAAGATTCATTCCAGTTTTCAAAATTCAAATGTGTCAGCAGTTGAAAGTTATCAAAATGCTAACTTCTTCACGGTTTAGGTTTGAAGCACTGTATTGACGAGTGCCAAGAGATTGTCAAATATTAACTTTAGTTAGATATGATGAAAACTATGGCAGGTGGCAACTCTGAGCAGGCGACTGAGATAGAACCAGCGTATAGTAGGGTTATGTGGTCTGGCTGCAAATACGAGAGAGAACGAACCCTTTCACAATACCAGTTACACACACGAATTGAACATCTACATCTAATATCTAATATCTAACATCTAATCGGACTTCTACAGGTCAACATTTGCTCTCTGCTTACAACATTACTCCCATCTCCACCCCCTGACTTCCATGCAACACCAACCATCAACCCATCATCATCTCAACCCCCTGCACGACTATTTGCTGAACAGTTCAACAACGGCAGACACATTGCACCCCTGAAATGCACTAATTGCCTACGCGCCCCATCATGGGGCTGAGCACAACAGAGATGTGGCTGATGATAGTGTTGTCATGGCAACGGTCTACTGGGAACACAGTGGTCATCGTGGTTAATAAAACCAGCTGCATTATGTAGCCCAGCATCGTTTGTACCCTCCCCCATTTCCATTACCAATGCCTCTTTCGCGTGAAGAATATAGTCAGTGACTCTGAATAGTTTGATGAAGACACACGCATATGAACTTGTCTCTTCTCTGAGTGTTGAACAGTAATAACTCACTGACAATGGAGGAAACCAGGATTACTATACCGTTACATGCATGCAAATTGAATATATGTTACAAAAAGAGGGAAAGTTTTTTCTTGAAAGCTGGAAATGTTCTCTCTTGGATAACATCTGCTGGTAGATTGTTCCACAACTTGATCGAACGGTTCATGAAGAAATTCTGTCTCGCATCTATTCTCACAGACTAGCTGTTGCAATGATCAGTTGCCTATTACCATCAGCTCTGTAAAACCAAACTAAAGTGGTCCCGAGAGGGTTTAGTAAGCGGTGACTACAATGAAATAGCGTCGACTCAAAACGTATTTATGATGTCACACGACGTTGCTACGACGTCTTTTGAGTCGCGGGTACGTAATACAGACGTATTGAGTATATTGGGAACTGTACGAGGAAACTACGCTAGCGTTCCATGGCACGTGTCACTTTTAACTTGCTAAGTCGTTTACTTTTGGTAAAATAATGTAAAGTTGAAATAAAATAAAATATATAATCTTAGGTTTACATTAGCTTCATTTTTATTCTTAGCGTCAAAAGAACAAAGTATGAATTTAATTGCTTATGTTCGTTGGCAATTAGAATTAAGAGGACTGAAAGACGTCGTAAGTAAATGGGCAGTTTACACGACAGAGTTAGACATTACTTTACTGGGCTACAATTTGAAGAATGATTGCAAATTTAGTGAGACAGCTTAAAGAATCAGTAACCTCTTTAAAGACATTTGCCACGAAATGTTTGCAATGGGCAGGCTTTAGAATAGCACCCATTTTAAAATGTGTAGTGATTAAGATGTATTTTGGAAATGTATGCATACAAAATTACTAAATTTTGCATATAACCGTTCATTGTACTACGCGTGCTCAGCAAGAGGGTTCGATTTTCTAATCAAGTGTTGCCAAGCAATTTGTATCATTCCAACCACGTTGGAACAGCGTTGTGAGTTACCTGTTTCATTTATTGCATCCATGTGCGTTATCATCAGCAAGATTATCTTTAAATTAAAAGGTAATTATCCCAGTGATTCACACTTAATTATAATTGTTCTACCCTGAAACTTTAAAAATAATTCGAAACAATACGGGTACTGTATAATATTTAGCACGAATTCAAACAGCAAAATTACTCATTTGGGGATACTACGTTAAAGCATCATGTTTAAATACGCATTGAGGAAACTTTATTCATAATATCCTTTTAGGGAGCAATAGCTGAGCTTTTATGTACAAGGCACTCTCATTTTCATGTACATTTGTGTGAATGTGCCGACTTTTGGGGGAAGCATAAGCTGCAATGATAACGTCCCCCCTCCCCCAAAAAAGAAAGAAAACATAATAAGAAAACCCGTTGGATTGATCGAAAATACAGTAGAGACCCAATGAAGAAAGATGCTTTTAAAATACAATCATATCTGAGAGGATTTTACTCCCTTGCGATGTTGTTGTTGCTATTGTTGCTGTTGTTGTTGTTGTTGTTGTTGTTGTTGTTGTTGTTGTTGTTGATGTTGTTGTTGTTGTTGTTGTTGTTGTTTATTTTACTTTGTTTGCCTTTCCTTGTCAATGAGATAAAGATATAACGAGCAATGTTCAAAACAAATGTATCTATTCTTCCATTGATCATCAATACGATGCCTGTCGAACTAATCTACGGTCGTTTTGACATGCAAAGTTGTCCGTGAATTGATTTCCGGAAGTTTTCTATCTTGCAATTGCTGTTAAATTGCAGTGAAAATGACCATTCTCGTCGGAGCTACTCAGCCCCACATTCCCGTCTGCACTTGGCGTTTGACATTCTCTTCAGCGCCGGATGCAGTAGTGTGGCCGTGGACTTTCTTGGCTTTTCCCTTCGCAGACTGCATTGCTTTGGAAGTGTAGTCGATTAGCTTCCTCAAAGGCATATCAAGAACGCGGCTCCTCATTAGTTCTCGTAAATAAGCAGCGCGGTCGTTGTTGCGATGACCAGTGTTTCCTTGATACCAGACCTCTCGACCCCAGAGCCCCGGATCGTTGTGATTGATTTGACGAGTCTCGATTACATGGTCCTCAGACGAGCCTCTCGTGGTTGAGTCCTCTTCGGCGCCTATTTCATCGCTTTGTTGTGATGTCGTGACGAATTCTGAATTCCGAAGACCAAGCGATGTTACCCCTCGAGGTAAAACGCACATTAATGCCATCAACGAAAGCACGATTATCTTGAACATCTGAAAATAGAACACGTCAGTTTGTTATATCCAGCAACGCATATTCTATAATCAAAACAAAAAGTTCCAAGCAATAAACGTTACCTTGCCCTGAAAACACCTGGGCCTTTTTTCGAAATCGAAATTTCTGATCTCATAGAATAAAATTCCCAATTTACCTAGACAAATCTCTATTACATTAGAATTCTTCCAAAGTATGTTGACAAGTTTGATCCGGGAAAGAATGAATTAAATATAGTACTCCATTACGAATACATAGTACATAAAGAATTCAGGTTAAAACCTTACTGTATCATTACAAACTGCAAGGCGAATTGCGAGTAAAATTCCACATCTACTGTAATAGCATTCAAGGCTTATCTAATTTTATTCTTATAAAACTATAAGCAATAGAATTAACACTCTTGATAAACATCACAAGAAAACATAATATTTGTCACATCGTCGTTCGAGCTTACATTCCACTTTACTTACACGCATACCTTATTTTTAAGTATTCAAATGCGTTGAGATCTTCCTTTATAGGCTGGTAGTAACAGACGTTTATTAAATATCGATTGAGTCTACCATCATCGTTCACGTTTCTCAGCCCAAGCTATAGTCGATGGTCTAAGTCTGTTGTCGATCCATGCAGTACGTAATCAAAGGCCCCGTTGCTTTGCCTTCGATATGTCACAAAGCAGTTTAAGTTTGTAACGGCTACGTAGGTTTTTGATAGCAATGTCTTACCTTTATTGTTGGTAACCTTCCGTTTTGCTCTTTCGTCAACTTGTTTCTCTGCTGTCGTTCAATCGTTTTATACGCTGTTTTCTGATGTTGACTGATCAACAGCGAGGCGTTTAGTTAATTACTCAAAATGGTATCCAATCACAAATGACGTTGATACTACCTCTCGAGTCACAACTCTAAACCGGATTGCGGTATCTCTGACAATGACGCTGGGCGGACCTTCAATGCGCTGGCGTGCCAGGCCTCGTGCTCTTTTTGTCTGTGCGATGCAGTGACGTATCATATGATTGGTATTGCTCCGGCTCGAGAACACGCTGACCTTAATCAATGTCCTTTACCAATTAGTCCATCGAAATAGAACTGTAGTAATTCGCGTCACATGGAAAACCGTTGGCCGTTGCTTATTGTTCGTCAAGATAGTAGCTACGTTAGTTGATTTCCTTATGGTATGCGTCGCAGCTGACAGATTTAGTAGCCCAAAAGGCGTTTCGATAAGAGTGCCAATAAACGCAATGTGATAAGAATGAGTAAACGTTGCAATAACGCACGTATTTGTCATCCCAACAACTTAATTTACGCTGCCAAGAATAGTAATCATTTCATTTTTCCCAAATACATCACATTGCTACTTCCATCTGTGATTCTGTCGCTGGTTTCAATGCTCCTGCAACGATTTTTTTCGTCACGCGAGATAGAATAATCGTCCATCATTCGATAATCTTTGCTATCGCAAGGGAAATTTCACGAGGAAGACAATTTGTAAAACAGCAGAAGCAGACATGAGACATGATATGGTCATCATAATCCAATTTACGAAGGCTCATCTCGACCAGAAAAAATTCTATCAGGAGTTTCTTCTGGTAGGAAAACATCTGTTGCAGCGGAATAATGTTACGTGTATGGCAGGAAAACTGCACATTGTTTTATAAGCTATAGTTGACTGTTGAGGAAAGCCATTTGAGCACCACATGGATTTGGATGATGGTGTTTTGGTATTGATACTCTCCTTGGAAGTTCTCATGGGTGCAGTATTCGTCACAGCGTGATCTCAGGTGCGTTGGCAATCCAGCGATAGACATCTGACTTCGTGTTCGATAAACCGCTAATCCGAAAGTTAAAAGGAATGACGAACAATATACATTTCTGATGTCGTAAACGAAGCCACTCTATATCAATCCGTTACCAAGCGACACGGTGTGCATGGCAACGTAAAATGACTTAATCAAGTTCTATTCTCCATATGATTGCATTCGACTTTGCAAAGACAGTCTTCTTTTAATCCTTCCAACCAGATCTTTCAGTTGCGATATGTTCTTCAGCACGCTTTTAACACGAGGATCTACAGCATAATCCTGGCCTATGTACCAACGCTCGTTATGTCTAACAGACATCTATATAACCAGTGGCACACTACTTGTTTACACATTCACGAATGTTCTATATACAAGCACGCGCGGGCGTTCCAGGCGGGCAAGCAGGAGCAGGCGATGTTCTACATTGAGCATATCTAAATCGACTTTACGAGCTTTTACGAGATTGCTAAGTGCTACTATTTCCAGAATCAATAAGAGCTGAAAATGTTGAAGGGTTTTACTAACAATATCAAAACAAAAGTAGCAGCTGCTGCTAAACCAGCCCTTGTCTGCTTTATCTGAGACAAGAAAACATGTTTTGCTGCAGAATTCTCACATCAATGATATTTCATTGTTTAAGTATAGTCCATAATTGATTGCGGTTTTGCAGCCTCGTAACTAGCATGATACTGCTGCCTGCGTTGGTATGCTGACTCATGCTACGTTCTTCGTACGATAATACGAATTTCTTCGTACGAATCTACCATAAGTTGAGCAGCCACTTTGTTAGATGTACACGCAGCTACGTTTAGTCAATGCAGGTCCGCGTGT